>PVHY01002153.1:51609-134273 GCA_004024945.1 Uropsilus gracilis | reverse complement strand
CTAATTTCTTCTTCTTCTGACTGATTCTTTGCATATATGAATGCTGTTGATTTTTGCGTGTTGATTTTGTATCCAGCTACCTTACCAAATCGGTTTATTATTTCAATCAGTTTTTCTGTTGATTTTTCTGGGTTCTCTACATAGAGAATCATATCATCCGCATATAATGATAACTTTATTTCTTCATTCCCTATTCGGACTCCTTTTATATCTTTCTCTTGTCTTATTGCCCTAGCTAGGACTTCCAGAACTATGTTGAAAAGGAGTGGAGAGAGTGGGCATCCTTGCTTGCCCATTGTTCTTACAACTCCCAGGGAATCAAAGGAATTGACTCTGTCTAGACCTTTATTATCCTTTGTGGGCTGTGTGGGAGACTCTAGGATCCAGAAAAAAAAAAACAACAACAACAACAAAAACACAGCAGAGCTAAGGCTTTTGGTTGAAAGGGCTGCAGCTTCTCCTTCTCCCAGCCACTCTTATTTTACATACCACTTCTTGGACCCATGCCCAACAACATTGACCAAACATGCAGCTGATACTGACTTTCATACATACATGGCACTGATCTCTCAACCCATCACGATTCTGTGCCTTCACCAAAGTGAGAGACCTCAGCCTGTGTTCCTGTCCCTGGGAAATGTGACCCAAACATTCTGTCCACCCAGGCAGGTTTCCTGCACCCACCAGATGCATTCCACACACTAGTTCTGTGCTCGGATAAGTCTCCCATCTGTGATGCCCTCTCCCACAAGTTGAAATGAACTGTAGTTCTCAGGATGTATGGCTGGGGAATGTGGATCTCCTTCAGCAGTGCACCAGAAAGGAGCTAGGAAGAAAGGGAATGCTTTGATGGTGGGGTGCCAGGCTGAAATGGGACTATCAACTTCATTCAGGCAGCAGTCACAACCCCTACTTTGGTGCTGATAAAATGCCAGGGGACAGAGACCAGACAGAAAGAAAGAGGGGCCCATCTGATTCTGCAAACAGTCCAGCGTGTTGAGACCTAAGAAAGGCAAACCTCCTTTTCATCATTCCTGAAACCATATCTTGCTTATTATGACAATTTAAAAAATGTCTTTGATTATTCCTTTGAGAATCCAATTTGTTTCCTTTGTAAAGAGGAAACAATTCTCTCCTCAGTTTAGGAGGTGGGGACGTTCCATTTATCTTCAGGGGAGAAATCTGTTTTCTATTAAGACTCACGTTCTATAGGTCTATTTGTGAAGGATAAATCCCCACACTTCAAGTTAAAAAGAAAGTCTTCACTCTCCTACAAACCTTCACAAAGGCAAACAAGAGGGAGGCTCTGACCCTCTTTTTAATCATCGTTACAGTGACTGAATTCTTTTCTCTTGGTTTGAGAAAGGGAAGCTTTTTACTTAGTCTCTGAGAATCAGAAATGCAGTATCCCCATCTGCACATCTGAAATGACCCGTTGGGTTAATTCACTCTATCAGCATTTATGGAGGGAGGTGAATCAGAACCAAGACAGCCTGGGAAGGCACATATTTAAAGTAAATTCACAATCATCATAATCCCTGTGTTCTAGGACAGAGGGGAAATTGAGCCACTGCCTTTTGTGGAGGGCCCACACAGGAAGAATCTTTTTATATTTTTAAATGATTAAAAAAATGAAAGTCAAATAATATTTCATGACATAAAAATTACATGAAATTCAAATTTCAATATCCATAAATATAGTTTTCTTGGAACACAGTCTTGCTCATCCTTTTAAAATAGAAGGTCTAAGGCTGTTTTTCTGCTACACGGGCAGTGCTGAATAGTTCCACTGAGACTGCATGTTTCTCAGAGTCCACATGCTTACTATGTGATCCTTCACAGAAAATGGTCACTGACCCCTGATCTAGGAGTTCATTAATCTAGTTGGATGAGAAACAAGGAAATGACAGAATCATGACTGAAGGTTCACATCCCTCTCACCCCAGTTCATATGCCGAAGTCCTAACTACTCCCCCCAAGGTGATGGTATTTGGAGAAGAAAGCTTTGGGAGATAATTGGGTTTAGATGAGGTCATGAGGGTGGAGCATCCATGATGGACTGGGTATCCTTAGAAGAGACCCCAGAGTTTGCTCTTTGCCATATGAGGACACAGAGAGAAGGTGTCTGACTCTAAGCCAGGAAAGCTCTCGCCCTAGCCTGGCCCTGCTGGCACCCTCACCTCAGACCTCCCACCTCCAGAGCTGCTAGAAATACATCTGTGCTATTTAAGCCACCTAGGCTATGGTAGCTTATGATGGCAGACCAGGGTAAATAAGACAGAAGGTAATCACAGTAACAAGGAGGATGGAAACGTGAGCTTGCAGGGGTGATGCCTAATGGTCTGGGCACCTGCTCAAACTGATACTGACACTGCACTTGGGAGACTGAGCTGGCAATGTAACCCTGGGGGAGTAATTCAGACTTTGTGTGCCTCTATGTCTCCATCTGTAAAATGGAAATAATTAGTATCCTCCTCGGGTTGGACTGAGAATTAATCACGTGCATGTCTTTCAAGAGGATAGAATATTGCCTAGCCCATATGTGCTCAATCTATTTGCTCCTGTTACTACCAGTAGTGCTGTTCGCATGACTCCAGGAGGTGTTATTCAAGAGCCTACAGTGAGAATAGCTTTCCCAGAGCATATAATGAGCATGCTGACCCAGGGGTTCAGCAACATGGCTGCTTCGATAATACCTAATATTAAAAAGATGCTTGCACAGAGTTCTGGAAAAAGAGGGAGAATAGACAGGTACTGTGGATGAAACAGGCAAGTTCTATGTATTTTTATTGCTCTTCCATTAAGAAAGTGACCCAAGGAGTCAGCAATGTCAAATGAGTGATGGGAGACCCACAACCTGTCTGCCTTTCTCCCAGCCCATAGCTCCTGCACAGTCATCCTGGGGTGGGTCCTCAACACTCATTCCTCTGATTACACCTTGCTTCTGGTCCTTCAAATTCTCAGACTGGGGGCTATTTTAAGCCCAAATTAAAGACTCCTCTCCTGCATGGCTGCAATTTCAGCCTGTGGTTTGTTCACTCCGACGTGGCTGGGACCATGGTGCTGGTACATGGGGACTGCAGGAGTAAACTATGTAAGGAAGGAGGCAAGGGGATTTGGATCTTACAGGAACCAACTCAATGGAATACACTGTCCATGGAAAGCATTCACATATGGATCGGCAGACAGAAAACAACAGCATGAGTGTTTCATATGTCTGGAGGACACTAAGAAAGCACCATGTCAGGAGCAAGAAGACAATGGATGCTACACGATGCTTCAAACTCCAAAGGAAGAACTTGTCACTCTAATTCCACAAGTCCACACCGGTGTATCTTGAAGGACACACAGTCTCTTGATGGATGGGTTCTGAAGCTCAACACAGCCCTCTTGACCTACAGAACCCCTGTCATGGTCCTGTGTAGCAGAGTCTAAAACCCTAGAAGCAGGAACCACAGGTAAAGTCCTAGAGGCTCTTGACAGGATTCTCTGAGTTCACTGTCCAGTGATGCACAAAGCAGCACCAGGCTGCTGGAAGCAGGCAGGTAAGGACAGATAACTGGGTTGGAGCAACTGGGTGGGAAGAGCTGGGTTGGAGCAAGGCAGGAGTCTACCATGTTTTCATTGTCAGCAGTCTCTGTCTAAGCTGGAAGAAACATGGACAAGAAAGCTTAGAATCAAGCTCTGTTCCTTTTCTCTGGTCCTTACTTCTCTTATCTTAAAGGGAGAAAAAGAGAGATATACTATCAAGTCATACTTGGAGGGCAGAGTCCTACGAGTACTTCCCCATCCCACTTGCAGCCTCAAAAGACACCTCCACTCTGACTCACCTGTCCAGATCAACTGCTGATGTGACTAGCTGCATGCTGGAAGCTATCTCAGATGCTTAGTCCATGTGGGCTTCTTAAGCAGCCACTGGAGCTGAAGTTGACGCTCAAAGAGAATGGTTCCTGGATCATATGTCCATTCTGGGTTTTCAGTTTCCAGATGCTCAAACAGGTATGAGAGAGCCTGAGTGCTCACCACCCAGTGGCCAGAAGTAGATGCCACACTGGCTGCTCACCACCAACTCACACTGCAGACCTTGCTTTGTTTACTTCTCAAACACAAAGTTAAGCTGACAAAGATGGCTTTTAAAAATGCCTTCCAGTTGAGCGTGTAATCCTTAACTTACTTACATTGCCTATTACCCTATTATGCCCTATGGACTCACAGGTGGCCCAATTCATCCATTTCTAGTAACACCTAGGTAACTGGACTTGATTCCAGACACTATAATGACTAAACGCCTCCCTCTTTTGTGTTAGGAAGGTGACCAAGTCTTATGTAACGGTCCTTGCTCCAGTGCCTAGTAAGTGCCTGACCCAATATTTCTCTTCATGCAACAATAAAGGACAATTTGGATGATTTGAATAGACTGATGTGATCCGGTCTCTTTTACATGATTTCTGAGACCATATAGGAGAAGGTGAGGGGTTGGGAATCATTCATCCAACTGTCTTTTGGGAGATTTGATCCTGCAGGTCTATTGAAGCCCACACAACCTCCCCAGGACACACCAATGGAGATGACTGCAGGTGAGCCAAACTTTGGCTCCAGTAAAATTGAGAACAGGTGGCACTTCTGAAAACCCTGGGCCCCTGGGAGCCAGGCTGAATACACACCGGTCAGCACCAGCCCTTTCCCCCTTGTTCTTCTTGTCATGCTTAATTACACCAGGATTGTGCTGAGTCAAGCAACCTGCTGGGGTAGGGGCCCAGGCATGACCTTTCCCATTGCTCTCAGCCAGCAACTGGGAGTCAAGTATCCGGGTGCATTTCCACTGAGAAACCCAAGAATAAACTCAGTGCCAATGTGCGTGGTGCCAAATGCTAAGTCCCACACCTCTGCCCCCTCTAAACCGAGGGTGAACAAAAGGGTCTTGCAGTGACCATACCACCTGTGCCCAACCTTGAAACAGAGCCTTTCATCCATCTTAAAAGTAGTAATAAGAAGCGTGATGATGCGGTCTACTAGGTAGCATTGTGTGAAAAGTATATAGGATACTGTATAAGTCACTAGAAATCCATGGAACTAGCAGTTGGTCACAGGAGACAACAGAATGGGGGGAAGCCTTGCTGATGTTTTGAAAGGTTTGCTTCCAGCTTTGCCAAGTTTTTTCTCTGTTTTCCCTCCAGCCCCTGCAATCTCAGAGTCAAAGATGTTCCTTCTGCATCACTCCAGCAGTAGCTCAGCATCCTTCTCTACACACAGGTGTGCACTCACATGCACATATATGCACAATCCTCTACAAAGACCAAGAGAAAATCACAGCCAAATGCTTGAGAGCAGGGTTCCAGGCCTTGGCTACACCTGGAAGCTTCTGAAGTTTGGTTTCCCAGGTGAAGCTGTAGACAAAAGAAAACTAGCATTTTTGGAGATAAATATCAGGCCTCAAGAGTAGTTTAAAATTCCCAGGTTATTCCAATGTGTAGCAAGACTTAGGGACTGTTGTTGGTGGTGAACTGAAAGCCCTGGAAAAATTGATCTACCAACTACGCTTTGAGTTTGGAGTTGCACTCAAGACAGCAGACAGCAGACAAATCCTCAGTAGTTGGCCACCAACCCACAGAGACTTGCTGTTACTCATTCAGCAAACACCACTGAGCTCCAACCATATACTAGAGCCCCCTTCTGGGTGACTAGAGGTTGAATCAAGAGCAATACTTTCAGAGTTAACTGACTTGCACTTTGTGTCTTAAGTGTGATTGGTTTCTGATTCAACTAACCAACTGCTGAGGGTTATCTAATGCACTGTGTTCCAGGATCTGCAAAAGGTGCTAAGAAGTCAAAGGTGAAATTCCTTGTTCCCCAGAGTTTAAATCCAATATGGCAAAGCCTAAGAATTTGCGCATTGAGAAATAAAAACACAATATGGTACATAAAGCAGAGGTGAATGTCACTTAAAAAATTCCAACAACAACAAAAAATACATCAAGCGACTAGTTTAGGCCAGGTGCTGCAAAATACTAGAGGAACACAAAAACAGCACCCTATCTTCAAAGCACTCAACCTACAAAAGCGGTTATCAAATTAGGATTCCCCAGGTAGTAGCATCAGCTTATAAGAAATGCAGAATCTCAGGCTTTGTCTTAACTTACTGATTAGGAATTTCTGGGGCTGAGGCCATCAATCTGGGTTTTAAAATACTTTGCAGGTGATTCTGACACCTTCACAATATGCAAGACTGATTAATGTGATAGGAACTAGAGGAGACATCTCCTTGGTTAGGATTGATGAAAATATTGAAGGATTTGAACTCTGGTTCTGACATAATTTGGGGAAATGTCAACAGTTACTTACACCTCCTTACTATCTGATATCTTCCTTGTACATGCTATTTGAGTGTTATCCATTTCTACAGTCATGATATAATAGAGCTGTTCAGCAAATGATGTTCGTAGAATGAATGAAACAACGGACTCATTAATGCATTATATGGGGGGACTAAGTTTGAAAAGTCTGGAAAAGAAAGACAGAATGGGATCTTCATACAACGGGCAAATGTGGAACTGTTTAAGAACAAGAACAAGGACTTTTAAGATTGAGTAGTCTGAACACATCACAAATCTTAAGATTGGCATCTTTCTGGTGCAGCCTCCAAAGACAGCCTGGAAGGTTCTTCAGTCACAGCAGTCACAATGCTGGTTATGCACCACGCTGTGGAGTCAGGCTGGCTGGGCTCAAACACTTACTAGTTAAGTGGTCGTTTAACTGTATGAAGTCTCAGTTTTCTTTTCTGATAGATAAGCATAATAGTCTTACCAACATGATAGGGTTATTGTAATAATTAAGCAGAATTAAGTATGGTAATATATGTATAGCAGTTAGCCCAGTGCCTTATAAGGAGTGAACCCTCTCTACACTCAAATGTTAGCTCTTATTTCATGGTAAGCAGCTGGATGTAATGTGACTTCCACTAAACTATGACTCACTGGGATGTTTCTAGCAGACCAGCATAACTGCACTCCAGTGCCAAGTCCAAATGACACAATGGCTGTTTGGTTTTTGGATAAGAGCAATAGCTGCTGAGTGTGGGGCAGCTGCCTATTTTCAGAATGTGTACAGGTGCTTTACAAGTAGAAGTGCTGCACAAAGGAACCCTGGGACATAGGGTTATTGTACCCATTATGCAGATAAGGAAACTCAAAGTTAGTGATTTGTCAAAGGCATGCAACAATCAAGTCTCAAAGCCTGAATGCAAATGTAGCTTTAATTACAAATGCTGTGGTCTTCCTACTACCATCAAATCACCCACAGACTTCCTCCAGCGGCTTCCTAAAGACTTTCTAAATAGCACCTGGTAGCAGCAATGTCAGAGAGCCAGGTTCTTTTGTGGTGCAGCTGTGTCACACCACAGACCAGGAGATGTAGCTCAGAACTCTAAGTCTGCAAGACGAAAATAATAGGTGGGTCAGGGACAGAATGCCTGACCCTGGAAGAGATTAGATTCTTGGATTCTAACACTGCTCCCCCTGGCTGATAAGGAGTATTTACATGTGTATGACTATGTGTCTGTGTCTATAGTGCATTAGTTAAGGAGAGAAGGGTACTGGCGAGGAGGGGAATCAAAGACCTTCCTTCCTAATTCAAAAATGCTGATCTAAGCCAAAACATGGAGAGTAAGTACATACAGCACAAATTCATATCAACTTTCAGCAACTATTTTTCCTTCTTTTTTTTTTTTTTTTTTTTTTTTTTTTTTTTTTTTTTTTTTTTTTTTTTTTTTTTTTTTTTTTTTTTTTTTTTTTTTTTTTTGAGACTAGGTCTCCCTATTTGCCTGGGGAGCCACAGGCTCATGTTGCCCAGGGTACCATGAACTCAAGCAATCCTCAGCCTCAGCTTCCCAGGTGGCTGGGATTACAGGTGCATGCAACCACACCCAGCTATTATTTTTGGGGCTAGGTCTCACTATGTTGCCACAGACAGGTCTCGAACCATGATTCCCCAGTCCCAGCCGCGACCCCATAGGCTGTTGCTTACAGGCATGTGCCACCGTGTCCAGCCATTTTTTCCTTCTAAAAGAAGAATTCTGACCACAAAACAATACAGAAAGATGAGTCCCTTTTATCTCATCCCAGGTCTATGTTCTTAAACGCCAAATTATGATCTTCTTTATCCCAGATACCAGCTGTGACTGTGCTAATGGCCAAGGAGATCTACAAACCCTTTATGCTTCTTCCCAAGGATTTGAATTGTGTTGTGAGTGGAGAAAAGTATCTTCCCTTGGGAGCTTCTAACAAAGGTTCCTGGAGTCCAAAATACCAACTTGGACTCATCCCCTCACCTTTCAAGCAGCCCAAAGAACTGCCTGATGCTCTCAACTGGAACAAAGAGGACACAACTGAGTTGGGTTTCTGAGGATTTTTCTTTTCATAGCAGTTATGAACAATTTACTCTCCCTCAAATCTGGTATTTACCTGCAACGAGCCATGTTACCTTCTGCTGACCCTATGTGCCAAAATTATTACTGCATTTTCATATTTATCATCTTTGTGTTCCACGGTTGCCATGGTAGTAAAATTTACACTCAACAGTTTCATTGCCATTTTCAACTACAAATGGAATTATTCTGTTCTCAGTTTGGTTCAGCAAAAATAAAAAAGAAATGTACATGTCCTTAGTGTATGCCAGGTTCTGTGCTAGGCATGAGGGCCTGGGTATGAGTGAATAAGAAATTTCTTTAAGAATTTGCTCTTTCACAAGGCAGATCCCCCCCACCTTGGGATGAGATTTCTTTTAAGTTGTAATCAAATATATACCATTTCAGCCCTTGAGAACACAGTCCAGTGGCATTAAATACACTGCTAATATTGCCCAAATACCACTGCCATCTATTTTAAATGTTTTGTCTCCAAAACTGAAATTCCACCCATAAAATATTAGCTCCCTATTTCCCACTGCACTTAGTGACTGATAACCTATGATAAACCTTCTCTCAATATAAATTTTCCCATCCTGGATATTTCTTATGAGTGAAACCATATAATATTTGTCCTTTTATGTCTGGCTTATTTGACTTAATATAATGTCTTCAAGGTTCATCCATTTCTTACAAAGATTGAAAAATTCTATTATATGTATACAACACATTTTATTGACTTACTCATCTGTGGAATAAAATTGCCCCAGACCTTTTCCAGACAGTTCCTCACAACTAATTCGTGAATGATGCTGCAGTAGATATCACTATTTAAGTATCTGCTTGAGAACGTGTTTTCAATTTTTGGGAGGTATAAACTCAGTATAATTGCAGGATCATATGGAAATTCTATATTCAACATTTTGAGGCCCCACCATGATGCTCAACATATCCTCGCCGACACTTGCTATGTTCTGGGTTTGGGGTTTTTGTGCCATCCTAAAGCCATCCTAGTAGATGCGATGCAGTTGCTTTTTGTTAAGAGCGAATGACAAGCAAGTGTTGGTTAGAGCTTGACTGGTGTGAGTGCAGCTTGGAGAGTAAAGCTATGGGCAGAACCATTGACAGGGCTGGGTTACCCCCACATATTGACTGGCACCATCCTTTGTGAATGCCCCCAGGAGAGGATGGAATACGCACCAAAACCCCATCTCCACAGAAGAGAGTCTGGTGGCAACTGAGCAAATTAAGTCCCTCAAGGCTTTAATTTGAGGACCATCTAAACCATCTCTCAGCATTTGTTTCCATGCCTTGGTATCCATAAAGGCAGTTGCTTTAGAATTGGGGGAGGTCACATGGTAGTGCCTTAAAAGTAAGACAACTATAAGCCTGGAGCATGGGGTTAAGAAATCAAGCTGTGGGTCAAACAGACTGCGTTGAATTACAGCTCTACCATTTTCAACAAGTGTGACCGTGAACAAACTTAATCTTCAACTTGGCCCTGATCCTATTCTTGAGAGGATTAAAGGAAATAATAAAAACCACTCAGCACAGTGACACAAGGTGAGGTCTCCATAAAAGTTAGTGCTCATTGTTACTGTGAAGTTTCAACATCAGTGCACAGACCTGAAATCTCCTCCTCCCCTCTGGCTACTTCCTCTAGCCTCAGACCCCCAGGAGGGGGACCAGAAGGGGACCAGGAAGAGGGCAGACTCAACGACTTCATCTCCCAATAATCTTCCAAGATGACATAAAAAAGCAGGACTTCCCATCCAGAAGTGTGAGTGGATAGGAGATCAGGAACTCAGCCTTGTTTTTTCCTCACTTGGGTCACCAATCTCTTCAATTTCATTTTGGCAGGGGGCTTAGGGAGAGAGCAAGGCCATCACTGCAAAGCTGTTTTTCAGAGGCCCAGACCCACACCCTAAGAAGTCAGATAAAACTTTGATAGCATTAAAAGTCACTTATGGGACAAGAGTCAAATGGACTACCCAAAGAGAAGGTTGACAGACATGCCAAAAACTGAGTAAGAACATGAGTAGTGTGAAGACCCAAGAGGAAACACAGAAGGAACAAGCTTTGAGGCTTGTGGGACAGTATTTTATGCTGGCCACACTGTAATTCTTACATTCATGGAAGGTAGCAGCCTCCAGCTTGGTCTGACAAAAAAATTAGTATTGGACCAAAGCCGACTGAAAGAATCAAAGTCCCATAGAATAATAAAAAAAAAAAAAATACTGCTGGGCTTGATTTTTCACCTGTACCGTCTAAGCACACAGAGCCTCTGGGAGCAAAAAGATTATTTCATAGCAGAGCTCTGCAGGTATGTGAAGAGCAGGGTGGTAACTAGATAATATTAATGAATCAAATTTGTTGAGTACATGCTAGGTGCTTTTCACATGTCTGCTTTATGGCAGGGAAATCCCATGATTGGTGGATGGAGTCACATTTCATGAAAAAGGAAATCAAAGTTCAACATTAAGAAATTGTTAAATCTCTTGCTTTTTTAGTCTTCTTTCTCTCTATTCCTCTTTCTCTTTCTTCAATTGACCATTTGTTGCTCACAAAGGTTAAAAAAAAAAGAAATTTCTGTATGTACCATATATTAAGATGAATTCCATGAAATGATGACTATTCACATTTATCTATCAACAAAAGTAACAATTCCATAAGGTTCAACTTAAGTAAACATGCCATTTATAACAATTATTTACATATTAAAATTATATATAAACTATATCATACATGAATGTCCTATTCTGTTTACTGATTAGATAATATCATCTATAGACTACATAATACTCATAAGAGACACATGGCTTAGTGATTGAACAGAGGTTCTTGAATCAGATTGCATAGGAAACTTGGCTCTGCCATTTACTAACTATGGGACCTTGAGCAAACAACATCTCCTCTCAGGGCCCTTATTTTTCATTATCCTCATTATAAAAGGAACTTATAATCTTATGACCTCACAGAATTTTTGTAAAAATTAAGGAAACACAAGCAGCGTGCTAGAAGAGTGCCCAGCACACACTACTCACTAACAATCATGATGCACATTCTGTTCATAGAGGCCTCACCATAAGTCTTGGCAACAGCCAGCACTACCTGACTTTATTGTGAGACACTTGAGATTCAGAGATTTATCTACGATCTTACATCTCGAGGCTGTGTCAGCAATTCAAACTGAGGTCTGTCTGGGCCCCAAGGCTTGTCTTTCTAAGCAACCAGCTGTTAGTGAGCACTCTGAGTGTGCATGTGTCATTTGGTGATGGGAGAGCTTGGGACAGATAACTTTATGGTTCCTTCCACCATTCTTCTGTAAGGGGGCTATACTGAAGCAGCACCAGTAGAAATAATAGGATCAGATGCCTTCAGTTTCACTGAACACAGTATCCTCAGCCATGTGGTCAGAACCATTCTGTATTTAGGATTCCAATTTTTTTTCCTTTTCTGCTATTTCTTTCCAGAGTCCTCAGTACATTTCCTAATTAATCACTCCCACTTAATTTCCTAAAGCAATCACATCCTCCCCGCAGGCAAGTGTCCTCGTCTCAGGCAGAAGCACACACACCAGCTGGCCTCTCAGCTACGTGGGAGTGTGTGAGCAGCCTTGGACATAGACCAAGGAGTGGCAGAGATGCAGGAAAAACGCAGTTGGGAGATACACTCAAAGGGCATTCTTTCCATCCTGGTGACATGTGGTTTTCTTGGTGAGCAAAAAGGACACAGATTTCATTCTCCAAGGAAACCCTAAGATGCAGAAGCTCTGGCAAGAGCAATCCAGATGCAGGGAGACAGCTAGCAGCTGTTCTGTGATGCCAGGCAATGATGATGGTCGGGAAGTTTCCGCTTCCTCTCCCAGCTTTGTGGCTTATTTCTTAGATCAAATTGGACAAGAGGTTTCCTTTGGTCAAACCTCAGTTTTCTCATCTTTAAAATGAGAATGGTAATATTGGCAACACAGTATGGGGGTGAGAAGGAGGCCACAAATACAGCAGTCTATAGGAGGCAGGCAAACGATATCAATAAGAAAAGTTGCACTGAGCACAAGTAAAATAACACAATGTCAAATGGCAGGGTTGGACCATCTCATGGGTGGGTTCACTGTAGGAAATTGTGGAGACTGCAGGGAAATGGAGACTAGCCTCATGTCCAAGTCAGTCAGTCCCTGCCATAAAGTCAAGCTGATACCATTGTCAAATTTCCCAAATAAAAAGAAAAAAAATACATACACACAAGGAATGGATTTTTACATAAATTCACTAATCTTAAAATGTTGAAAGAATCTGACATTAAAAAAAAATTCCGTGAGCCCCTATCATCTAGCCAAGTACAACAATTTGGGGGATGGATTTGGCTCACTGGCCACTGGTTTGCAAACTGTCAATGTAAGTATTTAATTGAGACAATGTAAAATATAAAGCACATAGCCATTCAATAACATATTAAACACTCTATAAATAGTAGCTGCTGTTATTATTATTACTATTAACTTCCCTGTAACTCATAACCCTCATCTGTAAGGATTCCTGATAACTGTCTGGCTCATAGACATCTGGGACAATTTCTGAGGGTACTGTAGAGATTAAACACTGTGCACACAGAACATTCATTCTGCTTTACTCATTGAAACACACTTCTTTGCGATTGGGTAGAAAGGACAAGAGATGATCTTGTCCTCTGATGATCACTGATCATATGTAAAGAGGTCATCAGATTAGGGAAAGGAGCTGCTGGAACATAATGATAGAGGTGAGGGATGCTACTATATACTTTAATATGAACAGTACAGTATCTACAACAGCAATAAAACAACATGCCCAAAATGTAAATAGCACTAAAGCAGAGAATCCCGGTACTAGATGAGAATTTCCCTTTATATTCTCTTTATAGAAAGGAATTTATAAAGACAGAGGTTTCAAGAGGTGCCTACACTGAAAGATAAGGGAGAAGCTGTCGGGGAGGATAAGGGACAGGCATACAGGAAAAGCAACACCTATAATTATCTCCTCTAAAAGATTCAAGGTCCAGCTTTCATCCTATTTCATATAGAATAGTCTAAAAATTTTCATAACTCTTCCATCAATATATTTCCTTAAAGGATTCTACTGTAGCTGCACCAAATGGAAATGAGCTCTGGGGATACTGAGGACATGGGAGACACACTTCTTGATCAGTCAGTAAGGTTGCAGGACAGACCTGGGAGAGAATCCTCTTATGTACTGGTCCAGTTCCTTCTGGAAGGTATCATTCATTTTGTTGCTGTTGCCATGGTAATTATAAATCGATTTTGTCTCCTCACTAAAGCAGTTACTCCCTAGAATGCTCTCACAAGGCATTGTTAAACATGCTGTAATTATTCCATGGATGTAAAAATAATCACATTTTTGTATATTCTATAATTCTGGCTATATTTATGATTGGTCTTCACCTGAAATGGTTTAAATAAGTGGGGTTATGTTGTATCGTGGTTGTCGTGCATTGCCATGACTATTCCAAAGAAAGAAAACTATACTAGAAACAAAAGCAAGTGATTCTGGCTCACCTTAAGAAAGGAGAGTGCCTTTCATCAATCCCCACACTATGCTGAGTAATTCACATAACTTATTTAAACTTCTCTATAATGTGAAAAATAACCCCAGGTCTGTTTTCTCAAGTACCGCTGCATAGCAAAAATACCTGGGAGTTTGCTAAAATCACAATATTCAAAACACACCCCCAAATCATTAAATAAGCGTCTCTGGAGATGAGACCCAAGTATGAAAAAATTTTCAGTCTTCCCATGTGAGTCTAATGGACAGTCAAGTTTGAGAATTAGGTTTTCAAGACACAGTCCCCTTATTTTCCAATGTTGCTGATATTATAAAATAAAAATTCATCTTCCCAAGGATACCCAGTTGGAGAATGGCACCAGCTGCAGAATGGTCCAACTGGGATTCAAACCTTTGGGTCTGCCTTTCTCCAAACATGGGGTGGAATCTTTTCTTGCTGAGACACCTCTGTCTGTGATTTTATTGGTTAGTTTCTTGGTTGCACGTTTGCTGAAAATGAGCAAAGGGGAATTCCCCAGAAGATTCTCAGGAATTTTGGGATTCAGTGGGAAGCTTAAGAACAGATCTAGAGAAGGGAAAGCAAGCATGTCCAGACTTTGTATAAGTGTTTAGATGAAATGGCATCAAGTCTAATTCCTCTATCCCCTGGTTAAGGTCCCAACTTCAGGAAGAAGGACCCAAACAACCAGACTTGGGCCAGAGCTTATCCTCTGATTAATAGACAACAAGGTCCCTGATCACAAATCCACCAACTGTACCTTGTGGGTACAGATGACTTTCTGTCAGGAAGGTAAGACTGCACCCTGGACAGTCAAAACTGAACCCGTGCATATAATCAGGTAAAAGGCACAGAAGGGAGTAGATAAACAAGATGACATAAGAGATTGTCTCAGGTGCATGGTGATCCTCAAGAAGAACTCTGCAGAAATCTAGAAGCTTATGTAATCAAAAACATTGAAATAGATACGGTCATTCAAAAAAAAAAAATGCTGCCAGGAGGGGTGGTAATGAGTAGCCTTAAAACACTTGCAAAATAGCTTTGACTTTGTGTATCTGTCTTAAGAAAATCAATTTATCAGATTATCTACACTCTTTTAAAAAAAATAGTAAAGGTCGGAACTCTTGGGGGATCTCTGGGGAGGAAAGGAGGAATGTCTAAGAAATAGTTCTGATCCTGTGGTGCTTCCTAACAGTCTCAGGCCCCACGAACAACGTGGAGAAATCGAACCTGTGCCCTGATTGCCCTGATCGACACCATAAAGACAAGGTTGGCACAGTTTGCCAAATTTGAATCAGGAAAACCACACTTTGAACAAGGATAACAAAATAGACACAAGGTTAAAGCTAGCACACTTACTGGTAGTTACATAGCAGAAGGAAGATATAAGGCTCAAAAGAGGAAAGGGAACTTGAATATCCAAGAAAAATGATTATAAACAAAAAATCACTGAAAGTAGATACGGTATATTTTAGTGCTCAGGGTCTTTGGAGTCAAAGGTCAATTCCAACTCAACTGCAGATGTATTCAACAGAACACTGTTCCCAACAGTTGGCCTGGGTCCTTGTGCTTTCCAAAGGGTCAGCTCTGCAACCTGTGTAAGGAGCTTTCCAAATGCAAGTACCAACAAACCTTAGCATGCAGAGTCTTGAAAAAAGGAGGCTACTGTGAGCAATTAGCATGAATAAGTAATTGTTGAAACACTTGTCCCACAGTGACACTGACAAGCTGAAGACACAGAAGATAGATAAGAACATGACTGAATTAGAGAGAGATACAAATCAGAGTTGGCAAATGAAAGCTGATTTCAGAAGTCTTGTGTGGTACTGATGCCCCTTTTTGGACCCAGTTTCACAGGCACCTGACACCTGTGTAGCAGCTGCTACCCCAACTCCATGGTTCAATTACTCTTCAGTATCCCTAAGTTCCAGAGGAAGTATATTGTGAAGATGGAGAAGAACCTCTAGAATGCCCTAATAGACTCCACCCAGAACATCAGCACAGAGTTGGCCAAACTGTGCCACCCCCTGATTGGGGAAAGTATTCAAAGTCAGCATCAGAGTTGGACAATGAGGAGCAAGTGCCAGGATAAAAGGAAGTTCAAGGTGCCATGGGCCCTCTGTTGTGTCTTTACAACATCAGGCTTTAGGGTGGCATGCTGAACAATAGGTAATCAGAATAATAAATCCTTGATTGGTTATTTAATGTCAGACCCCAACTCTGGACTGACATGTATTACCTCATCTGTCCTCCTCAAAAACCAGCAAAGCAGGTGATTGTTAAAAAGCATTCCCAAGATCACTTAGTGAGTGGTGGCATTTAAGCCTAGGTCATGCTAACTCCACTCAGAAACCCTACATGGCTTTGCTATAGAATTGTGTCTGTGCATGAAAGACCTCAAGCTTAAAAAGACATAAAGCACAAAATCAATGGGATTTAAAAAGCCCGACTGCTATTTTTGAAACTAAACATCGTTTTCTTTCTTAATTTCAGAAGGCTTACCATGAAGCTGAGTTAATTATTTGAGCCTTAATCAAGGACTAGCCCTGCCCCAAAGCAGCTGTCCTGGCCTCTCTATTGCCTCTAGAGAATCCCTTGGGTTGGTTGGATGTTGGCTGAATCTTAAACCCCAAATCCCAAACTCCAGAAGTGAGTATACATGGGTCTGAAAGGATCCTTGGAGATCATCCAGGCTATTTTCCTCCTCCTCTTTAAAGACAAGGAAACTGAGGCCCAGAGAGGTCAAGTGACTTGTCCAAGGTCACACAGTATGTCAGAGGTACAGCCAGGTCTCTAAATTCCCAGGCAAGCATTCTTTCCACTACACCATGCTGCAGTTGCTAAAAATTCCCCAGAGCCACCTCCCTCAGCCCTCCTCTTGACAAAGCTGTTTCCCCCCACACAACTACACACAGTCACATTTGGCAAGAGGTGCTATCAGCCCCGCTCTGCTCATGAAATGTTGTTTTGCAACGGGGCCTCTTTGTTCGTTAGCAGCACAAAGAAAACTGTAGTGCAATCTTTCTGTAAAGAGATGGTTCTTGTTTTAAAGAAGAGAGGAGAGCTTCCTGGCTGAATATGGCTCCAATCAGCATGCAGCTCCAGTTGGGAAAGAACCAGAGGAGACTTCATTCTTTGCAAAATTACTAGAATATACAAGGAGGGCCAGAGGAAGCTGGTCCTCCTTGGGGAATGTCTCAGAAATATTAAAATGGATGCCTAGACCAAGTAAACAGAACAGATTGGTTACCATCTTGTGGCATGAAAAGAGAGAAAGAGAGAAAGAGAGAGAGAGAGAGAGAGTGTCAGGAGGTGGGGGAGATTAGAGTCATTAAAAACACCCACTGAAAATTGGCCTACCCATTTTGGATTCCTGCCCCTGCCCTGGTTCCAGCATTCCTTCCCCCACCTGGGATCTTCCTTTTCTAGACCCCAAACAGGCTATCTATATGGTTAGTGACCCTGAGATATAATCAGCAATCCCGAGTTACCCATCTGGCACCTCTCCCCTCTGGTTCTGGATTATTTCTTCATTTCTGTGTTAGATTTTCTCTTCTATCTCTCTCCCTTTCCAGACTCTGGCAGAGGCTTCCTGAGGCTCTGTGGGATCCTTATTAAGGACCAAATGCTATGAAGGAAGGAGGCTGGAATGAGAGCGAGGCAAAACTCCCACACTGCAAGGCTGAGGTTCCCTTCTATTAGCACTCCCAGGTGCTTATCTTTACAGGTGAGTTGAGATCAGTGGGGAGAGAGACCAGATGATCTCCAGAGATACCACAAAGCTTGCAAACCCCTTGGCTGGCGGAGGAAATAAGAAGGGGAGAAATAGAAATGAATTCCATGGCAGAAATTCAGTACTTGTTCGTTGGCAACAGATGGAAAGAAAAGTGCCAGCTTCTAGCAGGAGGAGACGCAGTGCATGTGTTTCTCAGTCACAGGTCTCCCATTCCACAGGCTCTGGAGGACATGGCCTCCGATGCTCAGCCACACTCCGATGTTCTCCGGGCATAAGACAGGATCTTCAAAATGAAAACCTGGTGAAGTTACAGTTTGACCCTTCCCCTGAAAATGCAGTCTTCGCCTAGGCTGCCTCACTCAAAGGCAAACTCGCTCAAAGAAGAGTTTTCATTCGGAAAACCTCCTCCCTCATTTTCTCCTGGGAAAATTCAGACTTCAACCTGAGAGAAGGATAAGGAATGAACACTGCAGGAAAATAGTGTCCAGTGGCCTAGCTACAGCTGGACCAGCCCAGGAGGGGTAGCTGGCTTCCCAAGGGGAGGTCTGTATCTCCTCATGGCCTCGAATGTTGCTGTGCTGTGTGTCAGTGTTTATGAAATGCCTCTCAAATAAGGTCAGTGTTGTATGCAGAGCTTGGGCTCTAATAAAATGCAGAGCTGTGCTGTTTGCCAGCTAGTTGTGGAGGCATACTTGAATGTTTTCTTGGATACAATTGTTCTCAGATTAATATTTTCCCCATGAATTTTTTTTTCTCAACTCTATTGGTTATGATATGAGCTTTTCTAAAAGATATTTGTGCCCACCAAAAAGATGAGTAGCACTTTCTCTCTTGGTGTCTCCTAGGGAGTTGGTGTTGCCTCCTTCATCAGCTCTGTATCTTCCCTCGTATCCCACAAATCTCCCTGCGCCTAGCATGGAAGCCTTCATCTTGTCAGTCATTTGGTGGAAAGGAAAAGTCCAGGCTATTTCCATATTATTTTGGGCTGTTCTTATTATGAAGACATTTCACTTGCATTATTCTTCTTTGTTCCCAGCACACAGTAGGCATACTCAGTAATAGTTTCATTAATTGAATCCATCCTTTATGAAGTTTCTTATTTGGTCCTGCTGTCTGGGAACATTGCCATTAATTAATAACCCAGTTGGTGAAAAGTCCTCTGAACTCCATCTGCTATGGGTGCTGATGTGGTTGGTTAGAGGCTATAGCTGCATTTGTAAAAGATGTTATAGGTTCTATCAAATTGTTCTACCTATTGGTTCCCCAATATTATCACTTAGCAATCCACATGTAAGACACTTTTTAACCCACATTCTTGAGTTGGGAAGAGATGGGAAAGAGAAAAATTAATGTCAGAAAAGTACTGGTCAGTTCAGGAAATTCTACAACACATTTATGAGCAGTACTGCTCTCTAATAAAATACTCATCACTGAGCATCTTAATCACAAAACAGTCCATGTGATTCCCTGCATGTGCTTCAGGGAGTTCAGGAGAATGTTCATCATCTAGTGGACTCAGTCCTGGAGCACCAGGCATACCACCAATAAAGGTTTCAGATAGTCATGAAGATGAGGGTGAGGTTGTTTCCAGGACATATTCTGGGTTGGGAGTCTACAGTCCACAGAGATCCTCCTGAAGTCCAGTTTTGGGAGTTGAGGCTTACTTTCAGTACCAGGTCTACAGAGAGCTACTTGAAGGGCCGGAGAGGTCGAAGAGCCAAGCTGAAACGGCCACAATGAATCAGGAGCAACTGAGGCTCAGGGAGTGATGCCAAAGATTCACAAGTCCATGGTCAAATACATAGATCTCAGAGTAGAAGGGGAAGTTGGACTTCACAGCACATAGGCCAGCCTGAGTCAAGGCATATGTAGATGCCAGGGAGCAGATAGGAAGTCAGGAGGCCAAAAGTTCCAGAGGGAGTCAAGGTGGGTGGTTAAATGTGCTGGCAGATGTTCAGGAACCACAACCCATACTGCTGCCCAAATACAGAATGAATCAAGGGTCAGGAACTCAGGCTGGCATTTTGGACAAGGAGTCTGAGCCTATATAAGCAGTGATGAGGCTGTGAAGAGTGAAGTCACATATGCTCCAGCCAGAATGAATCTCATATATATCCTGTTCCAACATGACCCAGACTCGGGGGTGGAGACTGAGGGGGAGTAGCCCAGGGATCATGGCTGAGAGAAGGCAAGTGGTACATCTAACTGGAAAGGAAGGCAATTCTTGCCACACTTAGGCAGGCATTTATGGGGGAAAATACTGGTCAAGAGGACTCATCAGAACTGTTTTTGAAGGGTTACCCTTCGAATCCAAAATAACATAGTAATAATTTGACACAAAACAATGTTGATATTTTTCCTGGTAGCTTGACCTAGTAGACTTTGTTCTAACAGCCCATTAGATATGACTTTTAAGAAACCTATACTTTTAAACTTTAAACTCAGGCCTTCTTAGGTTCCAGGTAAGCACTGATGCCTACAAAACATATGTAGATCATTCCCATCTCTATCCACGGGAAGTCTATTCATTCTTCAAACTCACATTCAAATCACCAAATGTCCAGAACACAGCATGGCAGTCCTCTTACACTGCCTCCTAGACCACAAGTACTCATTGAATCAACCAGATTCAGATTCTTTCCCTCTTCCGGTTGATGTTTGGGAATTATGTTTGAAAGAAGGGAAAGAGGCTGAACTGAAAGAAGGAATGAAATGGTTGGTTACTGAACCTGAGGTCAACCTGCCTGGATGTGCCCTGCCTTCTCTGCTTCAGGGGAGTACCTTCATCATTCTCACTTTGTATACTCATCTGCCTAATGGGACAGTCTGACTTCCTGACTCATATGCTTCATAGAAAATTAACTGAGTGCATGCATGCAACATGTGAGCAGTCCCCAGTATAGCACAGGGCTCAGTGAAGAGTAGCAGCTATGATGGTGGTAATTATTGTTGGTGTTGCTCTTTAACAGATATTTGTAGGAACCTGTAGGCCTTAGTCTTCTAGGTTTCATCCTCTTATCACATTCATTCTGGCACTACAAAGGTGCACCTGAGGTTTTAAAAGACACCACTTTGGGAAGCTGATGCTTCTCAACTGGACTCTGCTGCTGACAAGATGGCCCAAGTTCTCAGACTGGAATATTTTCCAGGAGATGAGAACACATCCCACATGTACACACAGGCACATGTGCAAGCATGCCCTGCTATTAACACCAGTCTAACAGGATGAAGCTAGAGGCATGATGGAAAGTGTTACAAGAAACCCAAAATTTGAGTGAAAATTCAACAGATAGGGGAATTAAGCATTACTAGGAAATGGTTCTAGAGAAAAAACAATGGATCCCAAGGGAAAGAAGATGCTATAGACCAGTAAGATTTCAACATTTTTATCCAACTTGAGAAAAAGAACTAGACAATATCCTCATATCACCAGACCAGACCACAGAAAGACTGAAAAGAGGCAGAGTCCATATCCAGGTTATATGGGAACAAACTGGATAAAGATCTGTGGGGTAAGTTCCCTGAAATCACAGAAGAATTCGGATGGAGAGAGTAAGTGGTTGATAAGATAGCAGAAAAAATCAAAACAGAAAATTTTTCTGAAAAGCTGGTGAAATGATACTATCTTATCAAAATGTAACTAGGATGAATGCAAAGTATTGTACTTATGTTCCCCAAAGTCAACTGCATGAGTCTGGTAGGAGAAGAACTGGATCGGCAGCAGGGCATACTGAGAGTCCCTGGGAATTCAGTGACCAGCTCATCCCAGGTGATCCAGCCAGCATTCTGGCTGTGGGACTAAATGTGAGCCTTCAGAAAGCTGAACAGAAGTCAAAGCAGTGATGAGTAGAAAGTCTTGTTTTACATAACATGGGGGATGAGGATTGGAAGTGGTTTAGGGGAAGTCAACCAGGACTGGGTAGAAGGTCTGTTTCAAAACTACAACACACACAGAACAGTTACAGTAGTTATACAAGTTTACAGAAGAAAGGAGAAGATGGGGTAGGGGTGGTGAGGAACAAGAGTAAAAAGGTTTGGGAACCCTCTCTTTGGGAATAGTACACTTGCACTTTGTATCAACCAGGAAAAGATTTAAGTTCAATCCCCCAAGGAAATACAAACTTTTTAGAGCTGTTTTTAAAAATGAAATAAAGTGTTTTAGGAAGAACTCAAGTTCCTCACCATCGGATGTAATCGAGCAAATTTTCCCAAAATTATGTTGGCAGAAATCAAGCACTTTCCCCCAAAATTATGCTGGTGGAAGATCAACCTGCTTGTGGTTGGAACTTGGATAAGAGGGCTCCTTCCAATCCTGAAAGTCTATATTTTTTTCCAAATTAGCAAGCTCTGGAAGGAAGACTACAGTCAGCCTGAATGATGCTGGTAATAATGACAGGGGTATTTACAGAAGCTGCCTGTGATCCAGGCAGTCTTTGTGAGCTAACTCAATAGTCAAGCCACCCTATGAAGCAGATATTTTTGTTATTGTTGTTGTTATTATTATTCTCACTTCATGCATGAGGAAACTGAAGTCCCAAACTGGAAAGTGGTGAAAACAAAATTTGATCCTTGTCTGACCCTGGCTGGAGTCTACACCTTTACCCACAAAAACCATTACTTCTCCCACCTTCCAATCAACTCAGTATTGAAGAGTTTTAGTTGCACACTCATGACCAATGTTTCCCAGGGGAAGACTGTATCAAATATGCTGGAAACAAAACAGTGAAGACCTTGGTGATGGGGAAGGAAAATACAGTCTCTGGCAGCCCAGTTATAGCAAAATACAATTCAGATCTTCAGAAAGGAGAAGCAGAGGATTCCTCTTTTGAACTTTTCTCACCTAGACAAGGCTGAGACAATGGAAGGCAAAGAAAGGAGATCCCTGATAATTCCACACCATGTTGAGCAGCAGCTCACCCTCTGGATCCATCCTACCTAGAATCAGTGATGATCCAGGAAATCTCTCTGGAAAATTCACCAGACTTTTTTCCTTTTCAGGAGTTCTACGAAGGGTTAAGACTCCTTACATAATGAGGGTGGAAGGGTGGAGCAGGCTAGTAAATACAGCTGTTTCAAGTAAAAGCAGTAATGGAGGCAGATACGGGAAGTCAGTTAAAAGAGGTACTTAGGAAAAGACAGAAGGAATGAACATTGAAAAAAAAAAAAAAAAAAAGCCAGGGCCAAAAACCCCATTGAAACTCCAACCCCCCAAAATAAATAAATAAAATGCATTCCTTACTTAAATGTCCCACGAAGCAGCATACCCATGGAAAAGATATAAACCATTTCAACTGTAATCCCTTTTGTGGAATGGAGGCCAACCTGAACTTAACTAGGGAGGGGGTGGGGGCAAGTACAAAGGTGCTGGGCACAGTCTATGGGCAGGCACGAGACTTGCCTTCATGGGAGGATCAGAGTGACATTTCAAACCTTGCACCTGGAAGGGCCTGAGATGAGGCAGTGGAAAGAGCCGTGGTCACTATCATTGACAGTTTATGGAGGCCTAGGTGCAGGGTAACACGTTAAAGACTTCTGTACTTTATTCTATAGAAGGTATCTTCGAGTAGTGTTTACTGTAAGCACTTTATAGGGAGGGACTAATATTTGGAGAGATAAATGAGCACTGACTAAGTACATTAGATGGCCTTGGGCCATGTTCAAGACATGGCCAGGGGGCACGTGATTATCATCCCTCATTACAGGTGTGAAAATACATTACCAGGGAACTAATTCATAGCAGCCCAGGGAAAGGAGGAACATGCCCAGGATGCAACAGCACAGACCTCAGAGCCAGAATCCAAGCCTGAGCAACTCTCTGGAGCCCGTACCTAAAAGACCACTCCCCAAACTCTGAAACCTTCTTGCTGTGGCCCACTTCCTCCACATGTGCCCACAATTCTCATACTTCCAGACCCACTGTTCATCACTTTTTGAGGGAGAAAGAACTCAGCAACAACAAACAGAGCTGGAGTGAAACAAAATAACAATAACAATCAAAATGGCAAAAATGCAGGAGTAATAGGAGACCCAGATGATCAGCAAAAGCAAAACTTAATAATGATCCTACAAATATATCAATACAAGAAGAGCAGCAATCAAAACCCACAGAGTGCTCAGGATGATGCTGATGAGTTCCTGATTAGCAAGTCCTATGGTTTGAGCGTTGAGGATTTCTAACTCTTTTCACCAGGCGTGTGCACAGTAGGAGTTTTGTAAGGTTGCTAAGCAATGCCTGGCAACCAGACTCCAGAGTGGAACACTCATTATGAGTCCTTAGCAAAAAACCAATAATTTTAGATCATGAAAACCAAATTTTAGAAACAGTAATAACTCATGCAATGGGTTACTAGTAAGTAGTTCATAGTCTTATATTAAAATGCAAATAAAAAAATAAATAAAAATGCAAATCATTCACTTACAAGATTAAACAACATGGAATTTTGAGACTCAGCATTCACTTATTCAACATATACTGACTCAAAACCTACTATGTGCTTGCTATTTACTGTTCTTGATCCAGGGGAAGAAGAAGCTTAGCATTCACCAGTCAAGTGCACACTATACTGGAAACCCACTTAGACTTTGTTTAGAATGCCTAATTTTAGGAAAACAAAGCCCAGAGAGGTCAAGCAATCTGTTGAGAGATGCACAGCATAATGGAGGCAGGTGTGTCCAGCTACTCAAGTTCAGCCCAGCAGACTCCCGGGAACAAACAGTGCTTCCCTGAAAGTCTACCTCACCACGCATGGCCCTGAGCGGCCCATGATTTCACAGCGGTTGCCTCTGTTGTCCAAGCTGGCCCTGAGGGCTGGGGGCACCAGGACATAGAACTTGGCTGTTGAGCATCTTGGAAAGTCTCCCACTTGACCTCTGGCCCCCTGTGGTCAAGTGAAGGAAAGCCTATGACACGGTGTCGGTTTTTATTGGACCCAACCACCGGCGAAGCTTGCCGTCATCTGGAGTGATGGAGAAAATTAAGTTACCACATTCTCACGTTTCAGCCTCTCGCCCGTTTTCCTTCGCAAACAGGAAATGTTTATTTAAATACAGCAGTCCCAGCATGTTCTGGAGCCAAGTGAAAAACCAAAGATGTCCACTCTTGCCCCACTCTGCCGCTCAGGCCACCGCCTCGAGGGGGAGAAGCGGGCCTCAGCCTGCCTTTAGAGAGGACAGGCAGGGAGCAGGAGCCCAGAGCAAGAGCTCACTTTCCTCTGTCTCCTCTTTTTTCCAGGCCGAGATTGTGGTCAGAGAAGAATTACATCTGTGGGCTCCTTTTGTACTCAGAAGGGTAAACGCAACATCTGTTTACTCTGTGCTCCATGGTAAATGTTTTGTTTCAGGCACCACCATTCACTTCCTCTCCTCTTGTCCTGGATCTTTGCTGCATGGATAATAAATTACACTGAATTCTCCTCAGCGTTTATTTGGCTTTCTTGTGGGTGTCACCTCCTCATGGAGGGGAAAGAAATTGTCAGTAGTTTATAAACGGCAGGGAGTTTCTCTTTCTGTGATGTGCTGACATTGTAAGGAAGAAGTTGGAACACAGACCCCCAACTCTGATACCAACTTAATTATGAGTCTAATCGGCCCCACTCCAGGCCTGAAGCAAAGTCACATTGTCCTGATGAAGGTTTTCTTTAACAACACACCCTGAGACGATGAGGTCTTGGCAGTCAAAAACACCCAAGATGCAGCAACACACACAGACCCCTTCACAAAATTCTCTCTGGGAGGTAGAGTAGCTAAGAATGAAAAAGGGAGAAAAAGCTTCTTCTTTGTTATAAAACACAATGTAAACAAACTGAGATCAGAAAGCTGGTTGTTAGGAAGGTCCCAAGCATCTGATGGTGGTGCTGACAAAACTTATGCCCCATGAAAAAATTAGCCCTTAGACGTTTTAAAGGAAGTTCTCTTCCATCCTTTGCTTACATTCTTTAGGTTGAATTGCTAGTTTTCTTCTGTATATGCAATGATTTTATACACAATCACTGGAATGCAGCAGAAGCTCAAGTCATATGTTTGTTGAATGAATGAAGAGAGGATTTCCCTCCAAAAGAAATCCTTAGCATAACTTAAAATGCCAAATAGCCCCCAGAGTTTGCAGACTTGAGATGTTACATCTGAGCTGACTGAGAGAAGTTGTGGTATGTGAAGGACTGTTGCTGTGCTGTCCTTACCCCTGCAGTAATCCTGGCCCAGCTTGCTCCTTGAGACCTTCCCTTCTCCCCAGGAAGAAGGAGACGAGTGAGCAGCCTGCCTCCACAGTCTCATCATGCTCCCTTGCACCCCAGTCAAAGTGGCATCAGGGGCCAGAAACAAGGCAGATGAAACTCTTATTCCAAAGCACTTGTTACTTGACCAGTGCCAGCCAGTGTCCATGACTGCAGCAGAGGGCCCATGGGAATGCCCAGGGCTCCAGTGTCTCCAGTTGTAGAACAGATGGGCAGCCACAAGCTGCCTGGGTCTCCTGGGGGAGATGCCTGGTGGCTGCAGTGCTCTGCCTGCAGTTTTTGAAGCTGTTCTATATGCCAGGTAGAGTGGAGCCTATACTCTTCAGGTTTCCAAACAGGCAAAATGCTTTTGAAGAGGGGGGAGAAGTAGTCTAAAGATCCCCAACAGAAATGCTGATATCAAAGCAAGCCAAATGACTGCAGGGTATATCTGAAGTAACAGCAGCCAGAGCCTATTCTAAGACCCAAGCCCAGGCAAAATCCTTCCAGGACCATCTGTTTGTAGATCTTGACCCAAACTGACCCTTGTTCCAAGGGTGTCCAGCAGAGCAGTAGGGGGTGAGGACTCAGGACCGAGCATACTTAGATTCAAACACTTGACCAGCTACATGACCTTGAGCAAATGACTTAACTATAAAGTGAATAATAAGCATTATCTATGTAACTAATAGAACTGTTATAGAGATTCAATGAGATAACACATGTAAACAAACTAAGGCACTGAAAGCATTCATTAAACATTAGCTACAGTTATTATTTCACTAACTCATGTGGTCGACCCTGATGTGAGGAGGGAAAGCAATTCAGTTTAGAGGTTACAGACATTCAAAACAAGTTTTTCACTGGGATGGTCGAAAATAAATTCTGAATTAAATTGTGGAAATCTGAATTCTGGCCCTTTTATCACCATCAATATTCTGTGTGACTTTGGGTAAGTCATTTTCCATTTCTGAGTCCCAAGTTCCATCTGTGTTATGAAGATTCAGTTCTCACACTAGAATTGCATGAACCAATCTCACAGAATAATCACTAAACTTGGGGAAAAATAGTGTTTTGAGTTGAAGCAAAACTCCAGGAAAAAAGGAAGGCAGTTCTGCTGAGTCCAGGGACACATATAGAATAAGATGTCAGGTGCAGGTGACTAACAGGAATGATGCTCTAATGTAGTTCATCTTAATCCCAGGGTTACTCTCTTCCAGCCTACAGCATAGAAGACAGACTCCAAGACCCATGCACCTAGCCCTCTGACACAGGGTGCAGCAGGGGGAAAGCTGTAGGGAAGACTAGCACACTAGAGCAAACCCTCACCCAATTCTGGGCTATGTTCCCAGGCGGGGCTCTACCCCCTCTCCACCATTCTCCCCCTCCTTCCCCATTCCCCAACTGTGGGCTAGGAAGAGCCCACCCCAAGGGCCAAGTTTTGCATTTGGTCCGGAGGATCAAAATGATAAATGTTTCCAAAACGTTGACATATGAAAAGTAAATATTTGGTTGCACAATTGGGGTTAAAACGAGTGTCAATCCACCCCACTCTCCAAGCGTCTCTCCGCTCTTTGCCAAGCCCAGGATCCGAGGCTGAGTGCGGTTTGTAAGATTATAGCGCTCGGTCTCATTTAAAGGTCTGTCAGCATTTCCATTCTCTGGCCCGTTTGGAGAGGCATTTATAACAGAGCCATAAAAAATTCAGCCGGGCTGCAACTTGGCATCTCCGAGGCTGCGCTCCAGGCAGGGCGGGTTTTGCAAGCACCCACTCTGAATTCATTCGTTCCTCAGAAGTTAGACCTTTATACACTCTCACAACTTTGCTCACAAGGGCAGCCAGAGAGCAGATGGCCCATTCTGATCGGCAAACCAGTCACAGACTTTGGCCCTCTCTCTTCTTTCCCTGACTGATGCCCCACAGCCCTCCGACTTTCTCCTCTGGCCCCTCTTTAATGTGTGAGGACCTCTTACCTTCACCCTAAGACCCTTCTGGCGGTGGTGGTCTCCCTTCCCCTTCCACCAGCGTTATTTGGGAAGCTGTCAGCGGGCCTTGCCTCTGAAACTCTCACTCACCTCTCTTTACCCATCACAGGGGGCTTGGAGTGTTCTCTTCCCAGACCCTCCCCAGACCAAAGCCTCAGATTCCCCAAATTAGAGTGAAGGATGGGAATGAGAAGAGGGTGAGAACAGACTTCCAGCTCCAGGAAGAGGAAGGGTTTGGTGCGTGGGGCCCCCTTCTGTGTGACCCAGGTGGGTGGCCTGGTGGGGCTGGGATACTCACAGGCGCTCTGCGTTGCGGGGGATGCCTCGGGGAACCGCCCGGAGGCCCAGTCCATGGCAGTCCACGCTGGCGGCGGAGCAGGTACACTTGGTGGGGCAGGCGGCGGTAGGGGGCCCGCTCAGGACGCTCGCCAGCGCCAAGGCCAGCGCCAGGCGGGCGCGCACGGCGGAGCCGGCCCCTGTCCGCCCTGGGGCCATGGTGTGCAGGGCCGCGCTCCCGGAGGAGGCTGCCTCGGCGGGGCAAAACGCGTGGAGCAGGAGAAGGCGCGCGAGAAGCACCGGCGGCCTGGGGAGCTGGCGGCGGAGTTGGCGCGGAGGAGGAGCGAGCTCGGCGCTCAGGCGCACGGGGCGCGGGCGGAGCGGGGCGCGCCGGGCGGCGGCGGCAGCAGCAGCAGCTCCATCGGCGGGGCTGGCGCTGCCCCGCTGCGCATCGCTTGGAGTGTCCAGGTGCCGAGCGCCCCCTGGCCCCTCTGGCCTGCGACCCGGGGAATGGGCCGGGTCAGGGACCTGCGGCTAGCTCAGTGGGGCACGGGTCTTGAGGAGGTCCGACTTGGGGCTGGACTCTGGAGCGCGGGGTGGCGGCGGGGCACGGGGCAGCCGAGTGAGCTGGCCAGCAATCCCTCTCTCCATTCACTGAACTGGGCAGACACCAAAGACGCGGGGCCCACCCCTCCCGTACCCCACCCCCCCTCCAAAAAAAAGCCAGCTCCGCCTCCCATTGGCTGCGCCGCGTGTCACGTCGACTAAGTTGGGAACTTTGCTTGAGAGACTGAGAGTCTGGAGGGAGGAGGAGGCAGAGAAGAAAAGAAGGAACAGTGAAAGGAAAGGGGCTCTGCTAGCAGGGTCCCAGAATCGAAATTCATTCACTATCAGGGACCATGAGTGATAGGGCTGGCGGTACTTTTTCTTTGTTCTGGCACTGAGCTAGGCACTCTGCTTATTTTCTTTCCTTGTGTCTCAACAGCATCCTGCAAGGGCATCTGAGCACCCCCATTCTTTAGCTTAAAAAGGCAAAGTTGAGAGACGTGAAATGACTCTTCCGAGGTCACAGCCACTGAGGATCCCAAAACCGCAGCACTCCTGTTCACCCACATTCTATAGCACAACCCACGGATGCCAGGGCCTTACCTCATCTACAAAGACCCTGCATCGTCTAGGCAAAGATCCACAAGTTATTCCCAAAGGACTGAGTGTATAAGACTAATGCACTACAGTCACACGTGTGACAGAATATGCTTGCAGGTGATGTCCAGGTCACTGCCCACAGCCCAGCTTTGCCTTGACCCAACACCAGCTATAGTGCTGAAAGTTGTAACAGCAGAGACTGGATTGACAAGCCGTGTTCATAGTCCTTGAGTCGCTGCGCTTCTTGGCTGCTGACTCTGTACCTGGCATGCCATCTACCGAGCCTTGATTTCCTCAAATGGGGGGCCCTACAGCCTTGTCTAGGCCCATCTCACTGGGCTGTCTGGAGCATCAAAGAAGAGAAAGTGTTTCTGCAAAACAGTCATTCGCATGCAAGGCATCTCCTCTGCCTGAAGCGCCTTCCTTCTTCCAGTACCCACTCTAAATTGGCCAGGTCTGAGCTTTTCCAGATGCCGGTGGGGAGGGGCGTGTGTTAAAGACTCCATAAATACTTGTAGGAATGATTTTGTTTGTTTGTTTGGAGGGAGAGGGCAGGAACTGGAAGTATTGCCCAGACTTCCTTGAGGTCTACTCGCAGTGGAAAAGTCTGAATAAATCCTACACACACACACACACACACACACACACACACACACACATTCACATGCATCCATTTACACACACATTCACAGTCACCCACAAAATCACTACTTCTGCATACACATACTTATACACCTCCATATGTATACTCACACTCTCATGTACACACACATACACACACAACATGGTGGTCATGGTCCCAAGAGCTCTGCCTTTTCTTTTCCAGAAATGTTACCTGATTCCTTCTACCTCATTTTTCTTCAAGGAAACTGTAAGCTATTTGACCACATACTGTGAATATATAGTGGAGGAGTAGTTTTTTTTTTTTTTAACCTAGCAGATTTTCTTAGCTTCAGACACCTGGTTGTATAAACATGTACAAACACGTGCACACGTTTCAGCCCTCAGTCATTCATAAACACGAGGTGCAGTTTAGCGGCTTATTGGGAACAGCTTTCCACACAGATGCTGTTGTCACCGCCCTCTGGTGGCCGTAGATGGTCTCTGCTCTGGTCCGCAGGGTGACTTCAGCCTGTAAGAACTCTAAACATCTTTTTCTCTGAAGCTTTCCTCCAAACCTTGAACCAATTTAGTACCAGGACTGAAGCAGATGAGGGAAGAGATCTGGGCAAAGACCCAAGGGCACACAAGCGTCTCAGACTGTCTGGAGCAGAAAAGAGTGGGATTTTCTTTGTTTTCCCCCATGGACACTGAAAGCATTTTGCCCCCTTCAGACTGGGCCTGGGTTTGTGCCCTGAGCACAGGGTGGTGGGAGGAGGCTGTGTTTCATTTAAAACTGTTTGGTGGGGGGTGGGAGGGGTGTGAGATTGACTGAATCCCTAACTGACTTCATAGGTATTTAAATGTGCCCTTCCCTGGGAGAAGCACCTGAGAACAGGAAGGAGTCAGTCACCCTGAAGCATGAGAAAAGTGGGCACAGGACATGGGCTACACATTTTCAGGGAGTATCTGGGCCAGAGCAACGCTTTAGAATTTGCCTAGCCCAGCATTTCTGCAAGTGCATTGTGACAACTACTAGTTCCACATGTTTCTTCACAGGGAGCAAAAAGATTCCTTGGGCTAAAATAGAGTAAGAAACACTGCTCACTTACACCTCTTTTGCAGATTTGCATCAAATGAGTGTCTTAAGATCCCAAGAAATTCTGCAATATGAAAACAAGTTTAGGTTTCCAAAATATATGACCCTTTTTTATGTTAAGTTAAATTTTTTTGATTTTTTTTGGGAAACTTCTCTATAGTTCAACCCTTTATTTAATAATATGAAAATTGAATCTCAGAGAGAAATGGCACTGTTATAACATAAGGTCACCCAGCTAATCAGTGAGGAAGCCAGAGTTAGGATTCTCAATTCCTGCAGTGGGATCTACTCTCCCCTCTAGTGATAAAGAATATCCGTAAAATGTGTCAGCTGTAGAAGAATTACTCTCTTCAGAAGTCTGGGCAAGTCCTTAAAAGATCATTCTATTGGGTAGAGCTGTTTATATTCTAGTTCCAGGGATGGCTTTTACCCTTTGGTGTGATTTTCAGGGTTTCACAAAAGTTTTCTGGTTCAGCTTTTGTATTTTTTTTAACCTTTCTTTTCCCATAGACTTCTCAAAAGTCAACTACCCAACTACAAGAAAACTCACTTTATATTTTCTCCTCTCCCTGCTTTCAATCTCTCAGTTTAAACTACCATCACCCACCATGGTAAGACACCATAGTCAGTTGGGTTCCTCACTAATTGAACTCCAAAAAATTCTATACACATTAGACTTGGAGATGGTGTGCAGAATTTAAGGGAAAAAAGTCAATGTGTTTTTAAGAAAACAAGAATCAAGGCAGTTTCTAGCTGTCAAACCCACTATTTCAAATTTCCAAGAGGGAAAATTTGATAGCCCTTGTGTAAGTCTCACAATTACTCTTCTGACCAGAGAAGATTAGAAACTCTGGGTAGCCATTTTGTGGAAATGTATACTCGCTTGGACAGGTGAAAGTAAAATAAAACTGGGGAGCTTTAGCAGAAAAAGTAGACTAGGGATGAAAAGAAAATAGTGCCATCTTCCCACTATCACAAGCCATAGTCACTCAGTTCCTGAGTCCTGCTGATCCTTCCTTAATAAAATGTCTTGAATATGTCTTTCTTCATCCATGGGCCTCCTACCATTGCCAGTTTTATGTCTGGTCATTACTCCCAATGGTTCCCATACCAGTTCTCTAACTTTGTTTATTCCTTTGCACAATCAATTCATCTTTTCCCCTGATAATTAAGGGAGCTTACTGAAATGAAGAATTGATAACACAATCCTGAATGTTCATGTATATTTCTGCCTGTACCACCTCATTTCCCACCACTCTCCTGTACCTGTACAGAATGCTCTAAGAACATTCTCCCCTACTCTTTTCACTCGGAATAGTTCAGAGTCCACTTAGCTATCAATTCCTCCAGGATACATTGTTGGCACAGGCATTTAGATTTTCAAGGACAGTGACCCCATATAAACCATTTATTCCAACATTTTATTGTAAAAATTTTCAAGTCTACAGAGTTATCTAATCTATTTTGCATGCTTGATGCCTGGAGTTACAAATAAATCTTTGATGATTGATGAATTAATAAATGAATGAATACATGAATGAATGATCTTCCCAATCAGCAAGCTTACTTGTCATTCTCTTGCAGTTTTACTTATTTTGATCAGTGCTTTTTTGGTCTTTTGGAGGAAAGAGCTTACATTCTTCCCAAATTTCTGGGAGGAATTTGCAAACTACAATTCTCCCCCTTTTAGATATGTTTGGTCCTATTTAATTGAAACTGACCATCTATATAGGTCATTCTCCAATGCAGTGCCCAGCTGTTTTCCTCAAGGCAAAAAAATATACTTGTAATTTAGTTACTTGTGTATGGTATTTTTTTCTGCTCATTATCATCCTCTAATTCTTCCAGAACACTGACTTGTTCAGGCTGTCTCACTGATACACCTCAGGCCTGAGCATATGAATAAGTAGCAGAATATTAAAGAGATGGAGGAGAAACAGGACTTCCTCCACAAGACTTGTGTAGGATTTCTTCCACAGTGACACTCTTCTGGAGGTCATAGTTCCTGTCCTCCAGTTCTGACCTGCAGTTCCCACTTCTATCCCCTTTGCCCCTTCTGGAGTAGGAATAGGAGTTGATTTCTATTTATGCTAAATCATGGATAATTCCTGTTCTTTGTCAGTTCCTTAACCTTGTCACACTTTTCTAAGAAGTCCCTTTACTGAAATTTCTTCAGTTATTCCTCTGATTATGTTATCCATTTCCTCTTAGGGACCTGAAACTGACACACTATCTCCTTGAGTCCCTGAGACAGATCTCTGAGGAACAGGGAAACTGGTTGGGGAGGAATGATGATAAAACCTTAATTTGAGATTAAGATTTTTGTCCCTATTAAATCCTCCTGGGCAAGAGAGAAAGTGAAAATGTGAATTGCAGCTCATTTCTGAAAAGCAGGGTTAAAGAAGAGGTACCATCAGTTGGAGTTGAAAGGCAATTGTTTCAACAAAATACCCCATTCTTTCTCTCCTGGGAAAGAATGAACAATGAAGGTTGCTGCCAGTCAACATGTTAAGCCTCCCCAAGGAGCAGGATGTACTTTGTTGAGGTCAATGTCTGATGAATATATGATTTGAATGTAAATAACCTGTTCTGCAAAAGAAGATTGAGGAAAAGAATCTTCACAAATAAAGATCTGCTTGTGTTGGACACTATTACTTGGTCTGTCACTTAGTTCATGTGATTGTGGTTTGAAACTATTTTATTCTCAAATAATCTTACCTTCCTCAAGATAGCATTTTTTCCAGAGGTAAAGACATGACTGAAATGAACCAATCAAAGTCTTTTTTGACATTTTTCCTGAAAGGGAAGATGATCCATTTCCTCTGAGGTATAGAGCTGGAACATGTGAGGAACAGGAGTAAGTGGCCAGATTTTCATGTGTGTGACCCACACTGGTATAATAGAATAGATCTGATCCATTGTCCAGAAGTGTTAAATGCTATTTAGCTTAAGCTAGCAGTCAAACAAACACTTGTTGAGAACTTCCTTTATGCTTAAGGAAAACACACCCGAAAGTTTCCAGGATTCCAATTAAGAAGACAAGACTAAGACATCTAAAGAAGAGAAGATATGTGAGAAAATTAAGACATGTAAAAGAGAAAAACATATAATTAAAAGCTAATTGATGTGGATTAGATAGTAAATGCTTTAAAAATTCTAAAGAGGGAGATATCACTTTAAACTGAACTTGAAAGCCTGAAAAGTACTGTTTGACTTTTGAAGGAGGCAGAGATTTGGCAAGGTCAGCAAGAGGGTAAAGGGTCTTTGCATTAATGGAAGCATAAGCAAGATGGCAGGAATAGAATGGTGATGAGGTGGGGGCTTTGATAATGTGGAATTTAAGAGCGTTTGATGCAGATTTCTATGATGTGGAGTCAATTTGAGAAAAAGAGCTTCAGTGCCTAATTTAACCTTAGATGTGTGTGTCTTTGCCACCTTGCTTCAGAAGCTGGAGGGTTCTGCACAGAAGACACTGCTCTGACCTTGAGAAATGCTACATATTGAAGTTCCTGGAAAGGGACCAGAAGAATGACCCTAGATTGATTTTGGCCTAATCAGAAATAAGGCCAGATGAAATGGGATGCTCTTGTTTCCCTAAACTGGTGCACCAAGATGGCGACTCTGTCAGATGTGGGGTCAGACTCCTGGTCCTCAGGACCAAAGAACTGAGTAGTGAGACCTAAAAGACAGGTGAGTGCAATTATGGGTCTCTTCACACTATGCAATGAAGATTTGTTTCATATTTGAGCAAAGCAAAAGCACACTGGGGAAAGGGTTCTCCAATTTGAGAAGTATTAATAACCTAATTAACCAGAACACCTGCTCATCAAGCACATCCCACCCGGGTAACTAAACTAAACAAAGCATGAGTACGTGCTGCACAGACGCAGCAGTGGCATCTGCATCCTTGGCTGATCTCTTTAGACACTAGGGCTCACTAACCTCTCCAGCCAGCTGTTAGGCTTGACAGAAACTTCAGGATAGCGGTCTTGTCTAGCAAGCAATGATCAGTACAAACTCAGAGAAACTCCTCTTGCAACTTACCCAGCATCATGGGTGCCCTTGCCATGCTTTCTGGGCACTGTTCAGAGTGCTGCTCATACACTAACTCTTTAAGCCTCACAAGAACCAAATGAACTTTCCTGTAGTGCCAGAGGCTACTTCCATGCTTACAAATCCAGCTCCTCCTGGGCATCCAGGAAGACTGTATTTCCCAAGCCTCCTTGCTGTTATGTTGAACTCACATCCCCCATTCTGACCAATGGAACTGGTGCAGAAACCTCTTATGCTACAATTCTGTTCACCAATGTAATGGATCACATCCATGATGCATTCAATGATCTAGCTGAAACTTAAAAACTTTATGTGAAGTGTAAGAGGTCAGATACAAAAGCAAGACCACATACCATTTGATTCTGCTTTAAGCACATAATAAGAAAAGGAAAACTATAGCAATATAAATCAGAAAGGTAGTTTCCTGAGGTAGAATGGGCAGTGGCAATTGACTGCAAAACAGGTATAAGGGAACTTCTGTGATGTGATGGGAATTTTCTAAGACTGGTGATAAGAGCCACACAATAGTATAAATTTACTAAAACTCATCAAGCTGAGGATAGTGATTTTATTAGATGTAAATTATAGCACAAGAAAGTTGATTGTGGGAATGCTTAAAAATGATTTTCATATAAATGAATGGCAGTAGCATTTCTAGACAAAAAAGTCTACTAAATTACCTCAACCAGGAATGATCTACTATTGGATAGTGAAAATTCTTGCTATAGTTAAAATAAGGTAAGACAATATCTGAGTGGGAAGAAATAACAAGTGGAACAAATACTGCCAAGATGGTAAATTTAAAACCAGTTGCAATAATTACATCACATATAACTCATCTAAACAATCTGGTTTAAAGCCAGAGGTTTGTAAGAATGGGGGAAATAAAAAAGACCCAATTGGATAACATCTATAGGAAATCTACTTTAGATATAAAGATGCCAAGAAAATAAAAGTGAAAGACTGAAAAAATGTAGATGACAATACCAAAGAAAACTAGAATGGCTATGTTAACATTAGGCAAAGTAGATTTTAAAATCAGCACTATTTGCCTGAATAAATAGGGGATATTTCATATTAACAAATGAGTCAATTCACAAAGAATACATCACAATTATAAATGTGCATGTCCAACAACAAAGCTTCAAAATAAGACAGAAACAATTAGAACTAAAAGAAACAAACCAACCCACAATTATAGATGGAGGCATCAACACTCATTTTTTCAGTTGTTTCTGGAAAAAGCATATAAGAAACATGAAAAATACTAGCAACCAAGTTAGCTGAATTGACTTCAGGAAACGCTCCCCTGACAACAGCAAGAAGCCACAATATCTTCAAGCCTCCACTGAACAGTCATCAAAATAAATTAGAGCCTGGAACATAATGCAAGATTCAATAATTTTAAAAGGATTAAAATCATATAAAAATATTCACTGACCACAACAGATTTGAACTAGAAATAAAAAACACAAAGATATGTGGAAAACTATCCAAAAATTTAGAAATTAAACAGTGCTCTTCTAAATAAAGTATGATGAAAAGAAGAAATCACAAGAGAATTTAGAATTGACATGAACATGGAAAAATAACATATGAACATTTGTGGAGTAAAGCTAAAGCAGTAGTATGAGGGAAATTTTGAGTACTAGATAGTTATATTTAGGAGAAAAAAGAAGGCTTAAAATCAATAACCCATGCTTTTATCTTAAGAGACTAGATAAAGGGTAGCATTCAAGTCTAAAGTAAATAGAGGGGACCAAACAGTCAGAGCAGAAATCACTAAAATTGAAACCAGAATGCCATGGACAAAAACATTGAAATCTATATTGGCTCTTTGGAAAGATAAGTAAATTTGAAAAAAACTCCAGTCATTGCATTCATGAAAAAAAGAAAAATGCATTACTTATCAATATGAGGGATGAAATATGGGACCTATATACAGAGCTAATTAATATCAAAAGAATAGTAATTGAATATTGTGCAAAGCTCTATGCTAAGTATCTGGCAGGATGATAGATTGTGCACAATCTTTAAAAGACACAAACAACAAAGGTTCACTTAAGAAGGATGAAATAAAGTAGGCCTGTATGTATTAACTAATTAAACTCACTGTTGAAAAACCATCTTACAAAGAGAATTCTGGCTAGAAGGTTTCACTAGTAGATAGAAGCAATGTTTTACAAACTCAGATGCACACTTTCCAACTCATATATGAGGTCAGAATTATCATAATACTAAAACTAGACAAAGACATTTTAAAGAAATTATGTTCCAATATTCATGATACAAATAAAAGTTCTTTCACAAGTATTAGAAAATGGGATTCAGTCATAAACAAATGGATAAACATGATGACCAAATTAAGTATATCTCAGATATGAAAAATTGATTCGACACTTCAAAATTAATCATTACTATAGTAACAGTAAAAAAGTATATAATAATCTCAATAGACTCAAAAGTGGAAAAAGCATTTGACAAAACTTCACACCTATTGGTTATAAGAATTCTCAGAGAGCTAAGGAAAAAGGAAACATCAACTTATAAAAAACCCTATAGCTATAAAAAATCTATAACTAATGCATTTATAATATTTATTATATGTGATATGCATAATATCTAATAGTAATAATAATTATAATACACTTCCTTCTAAAAACAGGACAAAGATATTTAGTCTCATCACTTATTTACAACACCATATTGGAGATCCTAGCCAATGAAATAGAAAAAGTCAGATACACACGCATTTATAAATAAAGAATGCATTGATACAGGTGACAAAATAGATGAATCTGAAAATCATTTGTCAGTGGAAGAAAGTACAAAACATACTTTCTCTATAATTTTGTTTATATGACATTTTGAAAAGGCAAAAATCACATCAGAAAACAGATCACTGATTGCTAGGGGCTGGGAGTGAGAAGAGAGGATTAACAACTACAAAACCATGCAAGGAAATGTTTTGCAGTGAGGGAAATAGTCTATATCTTGTTTATGGTTAGGGTCTATGGTTACATAACATACATGTTTGTCAAAATTCATAACACTATAATCTTAAAAGGGAGAATTTAATTTTTCTGAAATATTAATAAACCTATCCCCACCCCTAATTCACCTAAGTCTCAGTTTCTTCATTTCTAAAACTAATAACTACTTAAAAAAAATTCCTTTCTCATGGAAACATACTGGCCCTAATTCATTAGCTACTATTTTGATTATCATTTGTGTCATTGGCAAAGATAAAATATATTTATGACCAACGTCTATTATTATGCTCCTATTTAGTGATAAGTTGTACCACATTTCTGTAAGTATGACACTTAATATAATGGGCAGAGTCATTTTTCAGTGTTCAAACAGACACTTCTGACTGTGGTGAGAACAATTTGTTTATCAAATTCACGTCCTGCCCTCTTTCCTGTGAGCAATGGAATGTTGACTATTGAAGGAAGAATTCTCAGAACTGTTTCTATTTCTCACAGCCTAGGATGTATCAGGGTTCTGATGTACAGCAGTGCATGTTTTAAGTGTATTTTCATAGCTGACATAATTACATTCAAAGCAATTGAATCTATTCTATTTTCTTCCCTTCTGTTTTAGTGGGCTTACACGGCCTCGGAAATCAGCCTGGATGTTTACTGTCTATTGCAACTTAATAGTAACTCTGTCTAAACTTCCGGTCTAACTGCCCTCACAGATTTTTTACCCAAGCTGCTGTCCATGCCATGGGTCCTACTTTTCACTCAGTCATTAATTTTCAACTGAAGACAAGCATCTTATTATTATTATTATTATTATATATCATTTTAGATCATTGCATTCCCTGTGATTCTCCTACAACCATATCACTCCTGAACCATCATCTTGATCTTTTGTGTTCATCCCTTCCCTGATTTCCCTCTCCCTCTCTCCTCTCGCCTACCTGTATGCTTTAGTTCTGTTGTTAGTGTGTTAGTTTTGATTTTTTCTTGACCTTTTGTTTGTCTTCTCTATATCTCATCTGTGACACTATCTGGTTTTTAACTTGTTCTTTTTGGCTTGTTTCTGCTAGCATGATTCCTTCTAGATCCATCCATATTATCACAAATGCATCAAGTTTGTCTTTTTGGTTGCTGAATAATATTCCATGTGTAGATACACCATAGCTTTATAATGCATTTATCAGTTTTCAGACACTTGGGTTGTTTCCAAATTCTGGCTATTTCAAATAATGCTGCTATAAACATGCGAGTATAGGTGTCCTTTTGAATTAGTGTTCTGGTATCTTTTGAGTAGATTCCCTATAGTGGAATTGTTGGATCAAATGGTAATTCCATTTTCAGTATCTAGAAGTCCTCCACACAGCTTTCCATAGTATCTGAGATGGTTTGCATTCCTACCAGTAGTGTAAAACTGTTCCTTTTTCTTCACATTCATGCCAGAATTCATTGTCCTTTTTTTTTTTTTTTAACATAGGTCATTCTTATTGAAATAAGGTGGTATCTCATTGTGGTTTTGATTTGTATTTACCTGGTAATAAGTGGTGTTGAACATCTTTTTATATGCCTATTGGCCTTTTGTTTTTCCTTTTGGGATAAATGTCTTTTAAGCTCTTGATTATGAATTTTATCACATGTGCTCAAAGATATTCATCATTATGCATTTTAATAAGCTATCTTAAGTAATTTAAAAAACCAATCATAAATTATTGTTGGAAAAGTATAGTAGACTAATTCACATAAATATACACATGAAAAAAATGTGCAACCATTGAAGTGATAGTTTTAAGGAATAAGATTGTGGAAAATGTTTAATAGATAATGTTAAATCAAAGAAACAATATGCAAATTGGATTATATGTGATAATCTAGTTATGAGAATATCAGCATACAATTTGACATGCAAACAGCAAAACACTAGGAGAAATGGTAGAGTTATGGGAGCTTAATCCTCTTTGCTGTCATAGCTCTTGTCCCTAATAAAACTGAGGCTCAAAAAAATGCATGTGACTTTCACACTCTCTCTTGTCAAACTACTGAAAGTACCTCTCTCTCTCTAGTTCCCTCTCCTTTTACACTGCTGTTTTCCTTCTGACTCTGCCTCTGAACATGGTTTCTGTATCACTGAGAAAAGTGAAGCAATCACAAGAGAATTTCTACTTCTACAAATCCTGTCACCACATTTAGTCACTTACTATAATTTCCAACAATAGATAACTCTCTGCCTTCTCACCTGCTGTATGAACCATGTTTCCATCTATGTCCTGAACCTTTGTACCAGATCCCCTCTCTTCCATTAACAGTCTAGCAAACTTTCCCTATATTTTCTATATAATTAAAATTCTCCACTAAGCCTTCCTCTTAAGCACTTAAAATGCCTTTATCCTCCCATAAAAAAAATGTTCTACACCCCACATCAACATTCAACACTGACTCTGCAACACTTAAAAAAATGTCTTCCATCAGTGCCCTTTCTTCATCACTCCTCTGAAAACTCCTCACCAAGGTCAACAGTGGCCATCATATAATTTTTAATCAATGGTCAATTCTAAGTCCTTATCTTGACCTATTTGATCCAGCACATCATGCTTTCTTCACATACCTTCTTTCATCATTCTTGCTTTCCTTCTTCTTTAGTGATAATATATCGCAGTACTATTGATTATTTGTCTTCTCCCCAATCTCTTTATGCTCAAAAGCTTTAGGATTTAATCCTTGTATCTCTTTATCTTATCTAAGTGATCCTTATCTATTTCCAAGACTTTAAATGACATCTACAGACTATGGCTTTCAATTTTCTATCTTTATTTTTATATCTAATGTCTTAAACAACATTTTCATTTGGGTGATTAATGACAATTAGAAAGTCAGTAAATTCGAAAATGTATTTCTGGTCTTTTACCAAAGCCTTTCTCTGCTTGTCACCTTATTCATCTCAGCTAATGGTAATTCCATTCTTTTAGTTTGTTGGTCCCAACACTTTGGAAACATCCCTACTCTCTTCTTTTCTGAACCCCACAGTTTAATCTCAAGAAAGTCTATCTACTCCATTTTTGAAATACATTCAGATTCTAGGTCCTTCTCACTTTTATAAACTTCCTCCAGGCCATGGTGATTTTTTTTCCTTTGAGTATTGAAATGGCCCCTTAATTGGGCTGATTTTATTATTGCTGCCTATGATTCACTAAGGAAACCCCATTCTTTAAAAATCAATATCCTTAAAATGTGTTATGTCCTGGTTTAAGACTGAAACATACCTCTAATACATCCATGACCTCCTTCCTTATTATTTCCCCCCTTTTCTGAATAAGACCTTCTATTATTAAGAAGCCCATTATAAAAAATTAATTCTATGATACAGACAAAAAGCTTAACACAGTGCTATTTATATGTACAGTCGAGAGATTTTTGTATTCTAGTTTATACTGTTAATATTAGCATTAATCTTTACCAATAAGTGTTATACTAGTTGAGAAGTTTTGTAGATGTATTATTGCTAAAAGATTGCATGTCTTCTCAAGAACAAAGGGAGGATATTCATCCCCATGTGTCCTATTCAGCGGTAAATTAGTGGTTCTAACCAGTACAATAAGACAAGAATAAAAAGTTTTCCCACTAGCAAAGAATTAAATCATTTATATTCACAGATAGAGTGATTGCTATATAGAAAATCCCAAAGAATCTACAAAAAAGCTACTAGCTCTAATATGTTACGGAATAAAAGAATTAAAAAATCAATTATTTTTCTATATGCTAGCAATCAAAATGGAATTTTTAAGAGTAATCTGATTTGTATCACTGAAGATCATGAAATAATAATATTAATTTAACAAAATACATGTTTGCTCTTTATGCTAATGCTACAAAATATCTAATTTTTATGAGATTGTAAATGGCATATTTTTCTTGATTTCTTCCTCTTCTTGCTCATTGTTTACATATAAGAAGGTAATTAATCTTTGTGTATTGAATTTGTAACCTACCACTGTGCTGTACTAGTTTGTTGTTTTAACTAGTTTTTCTGTGGAGTTTTTAGGGCTCTTTATCTATGTTATCAAGTCATCTGCAAATAGTGGATAGCTTTACTTCTTTCCCAATTTGGTTTTCTAATAAATCTTACTACTGTTTAGTTGCTTTAGATATGGCTTCCAGTACTACATTGAATAGCAATGGTAAAAGTGAACATCCTTTTCTTATATTGAATATTAGAGGAAAGGCTTTCAGTCTTTCACCACTGAGAATACTAGCTATAGGTTTGTCATATATGGCTGATATTACATTAAGATATATTCCATTTAGGATGAAAGATTTGGATGTAAGACCTGAAACCATAAAATACATAGGGGAAAATCTGGACAAAGCCCTCCATGAATTGCACTTCCAAAATCTGTTTCTGGACACATCTAGAAATGGCAAAAATAAATGAAGGAAAAATTAAACAGATGGGACTACATAAAGCTAAAAAGCTTCTGTACAGCAAAAAAGACAATAAACAAAACAAAAAGAAACCCAACCAACTGGGAGAAAATTTTTGCCCTCCAGACAATTGATAAGAGTCTGATAACAATGATCCACAAAGGACTCACACAATTTAGCAAAAACAGAGCAAAAAAACCCATATAAAAATGGGGAGAAGACAGTTGTCAAAGAGGAAATACAGATGGTCAATAGGCATATGAAAGAATTCTCTGCATCACTAATAATCAGAGAAATGCAAATCAAAACCACATTGAGATACCGTTTTATGCCAGTAAGAATGACCCATGTTAAAAAAAAAAGGACAACAAGTGTTGGTGTAGATGTGGAAGAAAAAGGGCACTCTTACACCGTTGGTGGGAGTGCAAACTGGTCCAACCACTATGGAAGGCTGGATGGAGAACTCTCAAACATCTGAAACCTTCAAACAACTATCATTCAACCCAGCAATCCCACTAGTGGGAATCTACCCAATGGTTTAAAAAAACACTTTATTAGGACAGAACACCTGTATTTGCATGTTTATTGCAGCATTATTTACAATTCCCAAGATATGGAAATAATCCAAATGCCCCAAAACTGATGAATGGCTGAAAAAGATGTGGTATACGTACACAATAGAATACTATGCATCAATCAAAGAAGACAACCTTATGTCATTTGCAGAAGCATGGATGATGCTAGCAGGAATCATCCTAACAGTAATTAGCCAGAAAGAAAAAGAGAAATATGGGATGGTTTCACTTATATGAGGGGTTTAGAGAAAATAGACAAGAAAAACTGAAAACTGCCAACTGAAGCATAGATCAAGGGAGGGGGAAGAGGGTAAAATTGAGGGAGGGGGAAGACTCAAGAGATAAAGAAGGTGCATGGGTGATAAGGTGATGGGAAAACATCAAGATAAAGATGTAGTATTTATATATGTGTTTATATATGTGTGTGCAATCAAAAAAGTAATAAAAAAAAGAAAACAAAGATATATTCCATTAACCCCTATTGAATGGAAGAAAATATTTGCACAACATTCACAACAATATACAATATACACAAAATACAATGAACTGATATCAGAGAAGTACAGAGAACTCACAATAATGCAACAAAAAGAAAACTAATAACCACAATTGAAAAATGGGCAGAGGAGCAAAATAAGTCCTTCTGTATGTCAAAGAAGATGTACAGATATTTAATTGGCACATGAAAATGTTTATTATCAGTGAAATGCAAATTGAAACCACAATGAGATAAAACCTCACACCTGTCAGAATATCAAAAAGACTAAAATCAAGTAATGGCAAAGGGTGGACAAAAAGGAACATACCTACAAGTTGATGAGTTACATCTAAAATTATATGTAAAAGGACAGAATCAAAAAAAGTCAAAACAACTTAAGACAAAAAAGAACAAACTTGGAGAATTTACACCAATTACAAGAGTTAATATCAAGCTTTTGTAAATAAGATTGTGTGATATTAGTGAAAAAAATATATATCAATTGATAGGATAGAATGTCAACTAACTCATACAAGTCTATTGATTTCAACAAAAGTGTAAAGATGATGTAATAGAAAAATGAATATTTTTACAACAGACTGCAGTGATCATTGAACACCCATCTGATAAAAACCAGACCATAGACAACATTAAATCAACATGCATATAGTTATAAATCCTCAGTCTTTAAGCTAAAAGCAAATCCAGAAACTGTAAAATTCCTTAAAAAATAGGAAGAAAAATCTGTGATCTTAAACAAGTAGATCTTATTTATGACACAAAGAGTACCATATATTAATTTAATAAGTTAGGCTTTGACTAAGTCAAAATTTTCTGTTGTTTGAAACAGTTAAAATACTTAAGAGGAAACCAACAACCGAACTAAAACAGACAAATGTTTGCAAAGATAGTCAACCAATAAGAAACAATGGCAAATGAGCACATGAAAGCATGCAAATTAAAATGGCTATGAAATGTCACTAAATTAAAAGGAAAATAGATACTATTAAAGAGTGGTGCAACAAGAACTTTCATATATCGGTGATAGGGATGCAAAGTGGTATACCCATTTCAGAAACTGTCAGTTTCTTCATATAGATAAATATCCACTTGCCGTATATGTCTCAGTAATCACATTTGTAGTTATATATCCAAGAGTAATGAAAACACATTCACACAAAACCTGTGTGCAGATGTTTATCACAAATTTATTTGCAATTCAAAATCTATTGTGAATTATTCACTATTTATTCACAATTTTTATTTTACCTGTTGTGAATATTGTCAATTGCCAAACACTGGAACAAACTTAAGTGTCTGTCTACTTGTGAATAGGTAAATAAACCATACTATATCCAGTAGATTACTACTCAGAAATAAAAAATGAACTATACATTGATAGAACAGTTTAGATGAGTGTCAAAAGCACCTTACTGAGTGGGCTTAATCTGTCTGAAAGGTTATACTTTGTGTTATTCTATTAGATATTCTGGAAAATAAAAATTATAGGAATAAAAAACAGATCAGTGGTTGCTTGGACTTTGGTGGAAGGAGAGGTTGACCACAATGGGGCATAAAGCAATTTTTGTGTGTACTGGAATCATTCTTTAGTGGAGATAGAATAACTATATATATATATATATATATATATATATATATAATCTCATATAGTCATAGTGTAAGCAGAATGCCACTTTATGGAAACCATACTTAATATATCTGATGGGGAAAAATCTTAGATTGACTGTTCAGTTTCTTTTGCTATACTTTGAAATTATTACTATGTCATCTTCCATCCTTTATTGTTCATGATTTTAGTGTGATTGCAATTCTTGACTTACCTACAATATAGCAAATGATAAACTTATTTTTACTTTTACCTATTCCACTTTCCAAATCTGAAGAGTCATAACTTTTATTTGCTCTGGAAATTTTTCAACAGTATCTTTTTTTTAATATTTCATGAACTCTCACAACAGAAAAAACAAAAAGAAACCCAACTGAATGGGAAAAAAAATGTGCCCTCCACAAGAGTGATAAGGGATTAGTGATGAAGATTCACAAGGAACTCACACAATTAAACAAAAACAAAACAAGAAGCCCAATCAAAAAATGGGGAGAACTGAAAAGACACTTCTCCAAAGAGGAAATACAAATGGTCAACAGGCACATGAATAATTGCTCAATGTCACTAGCAATCAGGGAAATGCAAATTAAAACCACAATGAGATACCAACTTACACCAGTAAGAATGGTCCACATCCAAAGAATGGGCAACAACAAGTGCTGGCATGGATGTGGAGAGAAAGGAACACTCTCACACTGCTGGTGGGAATGTAAACTAGTCCAACCACTATGAAAAGCAGTGTGGAGGACCCTCAAACTAATGAAAATGGAACTACCATTTGATCCAGCAATAGCTCTTCTGGGAATCTATCCAAAGGAGACCTCAGTGTGTATACAAAAGGATACCTGCACTTGGATATTTATTGCAGCACTATTTATAATAGCAAGGACATGGAAACAACCTAAATGTCCCAAAAAAGATGAATGGATGAAAAAGATGTGGATATTACTCATCAATTCAAAATGACAAATTTGATGAATTTATGATAACATGGATGTACCTAGAAGAAATCATATTAGCAGAAGCAAGTCTAAAAGAAAAAGACAGAAACCAAATGGTTTCACTAATATATGGACAATCAAAAGAAAGCACACTACGGGTTGGGGGGGGGTTGGGGGATCCCAACTGGAGCGGCCAGGTAGGGGAGGTGGTAGGTGACCCCCAGGTATTACAATGATGTGAAATATATATATATATATATATATATATATATAAATTACTTATATAATAAAAAAAATCACCTCTCATGTGTTTTCTCCCTTATAGAACAGCTATTTAGATAAATTTGATCCTCTTCATTCTCACATTCTTCTTTATATTTTTGAAATTTTATCCTCTACTTTCATTCTGGAGAACTTTTTTCAGATTTATTTTTCAATTCTCACCTAATTGTGCCTGTTTCTTTTTATAACCAATCCATTACCTTTTAAAAGTTAAACTATTTATTGAAATACAGCATACATACACAAATATGCGTAAATTGTAAATGTCACTTCAAATAAATTTCACAAACCAAACACACTGTGAAATCACCACTCAAAAAATTGAGTATTGCCAGCTTTGTACCCTTTCTCAGTCACCAGACAATCTGCCATGGCAACCACAATTCTGATTCTAGCACCGCAGATTACTTTTACTATTCTTGACCTTGATATAATAGAATTTTTTAAATGAACACTTTTGAATTCTTTGACTCAACATTATACTTTTGAAACCTGTTATATTGTTGTGTGTAGCATTTATTTTTAATTGTGATTTGGTATTATATAAAGATAATACTTCTTGATCTACTGTTTGTTTTTGAAAATGTGCAATGTTTCCCATTTGAAGCAATTATAAATAAGGTGGTATGAACATTCTTGTGTATAACTTTTGGTGTTCATATCTTTACCTTCATATTGGATATGTCAAATGGTAAAATTGTTGGGTCATAGGACAGATTAATTTTCTATTGATGCTATGATAAATGGTCACACGTTTATTGACCAAAACAATATAAATATAATATCCTACAGTTATGAAGGTGAGAAGACAAACATGGATCTCACTGGACTAATATCAGGGTTCAGGCTGGGCTGCATTTATTTCTGTGGGGGCTATATTAGATACCGGTTTTTCTCTGCTATCTGCAAGTAGAATGCTCTTATTAAATCTTTGCTAAATTGAAATAGTGCAATGCAAAGAAGCAACTGACATTAATTTATAGGGAAAATATTTTGTGCATTACCAGGTCCTTAGATAACCTACCAAACCATACCAAATAGTACATAAAATCTAATATAATGCTAACATATACCAAAAGCAGGAACAAAACCTGTTTAAAGTAGTTCTCAGAGAAGAGGTTTTGTGGTGCCACTGTCACTGTAGGAGTGCTGCCGTGATGAGAGCTCATGTTGTGGCAAAACAAATGCTGAATGCTAGTTTTGTTTTCACCTTTTATTGTAAAAGAGACAATCCTCCCTCTATAAATTTCTTTTGGTTAGGGTAAAGAGATATTAATGTAAGTTTTTTAATACAAGCAAAGTAAAGCAACAGGAACTTTTGAAAATCAGAGATAACTATAGTTCATTTTCTTGCTTCCTCTGACTTCTAGATACCATGTGCTTTCCTTAGCTCATGCCTGCCTTTCTTCACTAAATTTGATCTGTGTCCTTCTCATTAGTTATGATTCTCTCTTCTTCTGATTGTCTCTTCCACTATTTTCAATTATATATATTTTTTATTCTTACATCATTGTACACCCCATAGTTCACCTACTACTCTATTACCCGTGAACCATCACCTTGATTCTTTATGTTCACAAGGAATTCCTCCTCCATTTTTAAGGACTCTTGTGGTTACCTTGGGCAAATCTGGAAAATTCAGAACAATCTCCCTATTTTAATATCAAGTGATGAGCAACCTTAATTTCATTTGTAAATTTAATTCCTGTGACACATAACCTAAATTAATACACTTGCAGATATGGAGACTAGCAACTGACATTTTTAGGAAGTCACTAGTCTCCCTACCACACAGGGTATGCATATGATCAGCTTTATTTCACTTAAGTAGTAGATTTTCAAAGTCAATGTACCAATTCACATTCCTGCAACAGTGGAAGAAAGTTCCAGTTGCTTAATATTTTTCTGACATTTTATTTTTCATTTTATTCATTTTGGTGGTGTTTTGATGACATATAAATGAATATTTCATTTGTATTTCTGCAATATTAATGATGTTGAGAATGTTTCTTAGTGTAACATAGCTTATGGAGAGCTTCTTTTGTGATGTACCTATCTGAATTATTTTCTATTGTGCCCATTTTTCCAGTATGCCTTTATGAAGATGTAGAACTTTCTTATATGTTATTGGTAATAATCTTTTTCAGATATGTGCTCTAAATACTTTTCTTGCTCTATGCTTACTTCTTTGATCTCAAAGTAGTGTATTTTGAGAAATATGTTGTTAATTTTAACATAGTTCAACTGCCTTTTTTTACTACCATTTTATGGTTATTCTATTTAAGAAATCTTTACTTAGAGATATTTTCCTGTTTTCATTGAGAAACATTTCATTTAGTTTTATATTAGATCAATTATACACTGGGAATTTGTATAATGTGAGTTATAAGTAAAAATTAGTTTTTAAAAACAATCAAGTTTTTCATCAGGGAGTCCAACTAATAAAAATTATTGAAATAACAGATAACTTCCTATTGCATTTCAGCTCACTTGTTATAAAATAAACATTGACTATGATTTGCTTTCTTGAGCAATATTGAGCAATATTGCATAATATCAACAAGTGTTTTATTGACTTTTTTATTTAGAAATGCAAGTCTTTTTGTTTTAAAAAAGACTTTCAATTTCTTTTTCAAATAGCTTTTCTTAACTATACGTGCTCTATATTTCTGTAAATATACTTTATGCATTTATACTTTTAAATATAGTATCCATAATTTAGTTCTATTATTTCAGGCTTTGGGGACACTAATTCCATGTTTGTTGTCTCTGTTGCTTCCCTCATTGTATGCTGTCTCCCTGTGTAGTTTTTGTTTTGTTTTGTTTTGTTTTGTTTTGAGACTAGGTCTTGCTATTTTTTTTTGCCTGTGGAACCGCAGGCTCTCGTTGCCCGGGGTACCACGGACTCAAGCCATCCCCAGCCTCGGCTTCCCAGGTAGCTGGGATGACAGGTGCGTGCTACCACGCCCAGCTTTTTTTTTTTTTTTTTTTTTTTTTGGAACAAGGTCTCGCTACGGGCCCCAGGCGGGACTCGAACCGTGATGCCTAGCCCCGGTCTCTTCATAGACTGAAGCTTACAAGTCCCTGTGTAGTTTTAATGTTTACCTGTGATCTTCTATTCAGTGGTGTGTGTGTATGTTTGTGTGTATAAGAGTCATAAGAAACATGAATTTTGCTTAACACATGAACGCTTATTTATCTCTCTTGCAAACTCTACAGCTATCCTCCAAGCAGTGATTCAGCAATCCAGCTGTTTCCATCTACTGGCTAAACTATCTCAAGATGTAGCTGCCACTGTCACTGAGGAGTGGAAAGGAAGAGTAGATCTAATGTCTTGTCTCCTATACTTTAAGTGACCTGTGTCATTTCCACTTACAATCCATTGTCTAAGACTAGGCAGATGGTCCTAACTAATTCTAAGTGTCTTGGAAATTATGGGAGGAACATGTTGATTAGTAATATCTCTGGTTTTCTCATCACCATTAGAAATCACCACTATTTTGCTCCCTGCTTCTGGGAAGGAGGTGAGATTTTGAGTGTATCCCTTTCTCAAAGGAAGCAAACCAAAGGCCCAGTCAATCAAGTCACATATTTCAAACCTATCATATCTAGATATAGGTCCTCTAAGCCTTGAGACCAGTGAAACAACATGACAAATTTCTGCCTTTCTTCCTAACAGGGTACTAGAACATCAATAGATTTCAGTGAATACATCAATTCAGAAAGGAGGAAAAGTGAGACACACAGCAGTCACTGGTCTATAGCAATTCTAAAGTGGCATTCGGCAGGTGACAGGACCCCCTACAAAAGAACTAGTACTGCTTGACTATGATTTGCTTTCTTTAGCAATATTGTATAATATCAAGTTCCTATAAGACCCATCAGTTACTTTAAGCCACTGACTCTCCCTGATGATGGATTTCTTTATACATTTTGTGCATTTTTTTAACTTTTGTTGGTGAGCTGACCTTTACCAAGGATTTACTTGTACATGAGTGAGTGTAATAGTCAAGTCATGTACCCTAAATTGTGGAAGTGTTTCTGCCAAGTGCTTTAGGGCATTTATCAGTGCAGAACTATTGTTTTCAGTTGGAGATTCCATGTTAAGCTGTGTAATTCAGACTTATGCTCACCCATGCATAAGCTTGGGAATTTGATTTCTCAAGAGAAATTTTTAACTTTGTAAGAGGAACAATGAACTACCTCTAAGCAACGTGCTGGTGCTCATAGCTAACTTGATAGTAGAAGGGAGAATTTTTCAGACTTCATCCTCTGAACAGGGGTGGATGGGAAAAAGAAGTTGGGACTTTTGGCACTGAAAAGCTGTTTAGTCTTTGGGCAATTAAGCTGCCAGGACTTTGGTGGTTGAATCACTGGTGAGGAGAGATTTTTGTGGAGGAGCCGAACGATTGCCACTTGTGGCATTGGGTTGGACCTCAGTCTCTGCTCAGAAGGCACTATCTGCCATAAGAGAGACACCATTTTGCCATGTGCCAGCCTCCTTTCTCTCTCAGCATTCTTTTCTAACTCTCTAGCTAAATAAATCCTATTATTGTTACTTCTCTTCATGTGTCTGCTTTTGGGTTTATCCTCTGTTCTTACACATGTGAACAAGAACTCACCACCTGGGTCAGTCACTAACCTTTTTTTTGGTTTTTTATTTCTCAACTTCACCTAAAGCTGCTCCTGTCACCCTCGCAATTTCACTTCCCATCTCCTTCCAGAGATTGGGAAATTTGGCAAAATTGGCAGCTTGAAGATGACTTGCACTCTTCCCTTTCCATATTTATACATTTATTGTGTGTCTACAAGTTTGTATAGTATTCATCTATGGTTTAAAATTTATATTAATGGCATATTATGGTTATTCATTGCAACTTATTTTTTCCCAGTAAACCCAATTTTAACACTTAAATCATGCTGATAAGTATAGATCAAGTCAATTCATTTTAATTCTGGTATAACATTCATTGTAAAAAAATGCTTAACTATTTTTCATTTTTATATTAATAAATAAGATTGTTTCCAAGTTTCACTATTATCAGTTACTGCTATATCAATGCCCTTTATGTATGTCAATAGTAAAATATTTGAACTTCTTACTTTTTTATGGAATTGAGTGATAGAATTTGCACATCTAACTTTATTAAGTATTGACAAATTATTATCCTGTTTATGTCAATCTGTATACATAAGCATTTAGATATAGAGAGTATGATGTTGATTTTTCAAGATCCAAGTAAAGACTTGGTTTTGCTAGACCTTAACTTTTTCTACATATTATAGAAAATGTTATCTCAGTATAGTTTTAATTTGCAGTGACAAGATTGTTACGAGGTTGGGGTTTCTGTCATGATTATTGGGTTTTCGAATTTTTCTGCGAAATACTCATTTCTCTTTCTTCTATTGACTCATGGGGAATTTTTATATTTTTTGGATGGAATCCTCTGTCAGCTCAGTGAATTGTAAGTATTTTCTCCCAGTTTGTGGTTTGGAAACCTTCCTTAGAGTCCTAGGAAGTACTTATTTGGTAGGTTTGTGAAGTCTGCTTGCTAAAATTTATTGTTCATGCTTTTCTACTTTACAACACTATGGCTAGGACACCACAAAAGTAGGTGGCATTTCTATGTCCCTCTGGGTTCCTTGTATACACTGCTCATGAGATTAAACTTATTTTCCTTCCTGATTTATGGGCCTGGAACTCCTGACTCCCAGTAGGATCCAGGGTGCACTGGTCACCTAGACCTCCTGGAGTCACTTCTGATGCTATCAGAGAACTAAAAAGCCTGAAGGCCTAAAATAATATAATTTGAATAACAACTCACTAGCAGCCTGGGAAAATAACTTCTATAAGCCTTTCACAGAGTAGAAATGGTGTATAGACTCAGGATTGTTGAATCCTGAACTCTAATAAACCATGAAAATGCATAAGTTATGAAAACCATTACAATAGGCTTCTCTCATAAGTTGTAAAGTTTAATTTTGAGGTGACAGCACAAAATCAGGAGCACAATTTATATCAGTCACCCCACATATGAGCTATCTTTTGCTTTTTATTTAAAACTTTAAAGATAGAACTGTCATATGGTTCAGCATGAAATTACTAATGCAATTTATTATATACAATCCTCCCTCGTCCCCATACTCATCATAGTACTATTCACAAAAGTCAAGATAGAAAATACCTAAACACTCATCAGTAATGACTGGATATGGTAAAGACATTATATATATATATATATATATATATATATATATATATATATATATACACTCACAGCATTACATATATACTCAACAGAATACTGTTTAGTTATTATATAAACTACAACAGCAATAAAACCTTGCCTTTTGTGACAACATGGATGGAACCTGAGGTCATTTTGCTCAGTGAAATAAGTCAAAAGAAGACAAATACTAGATGATCTAGTCATGTGGAATATAAAAAAATAAACAAAGCACAAAGCAAACGTACTAACAAAACAACTCTCAGACTCTAAAAGCAAAATGGTGGCTACTGGGGGAAGTTGTATAGTGGGTGGGAAGAACAGTGAAGGAAGGGTCAATTTAATAGTGGTAAATGATACTTTGGTAGTGGTTGTATGGTATAGTAAATACATAAATGGAGGTATGAAGTTATATACCTAAAATTTATAGTTTTGTAGCCAATGATAAATCAGAGAGAGAGAAAGAGAGAGAGAGCGTGCGAGAGAGAGATTCTTTCAGTCCTAGTTCTATACTTCTAGGACATGGCTATCTTCCCTCAAAACTTTACTCTCTCTAGAGACTTGGTTTTAACTTTTGATCATTCTCTTTTCCACTGATGTACATGTCCCTCTTGATTCCATGTAATTTCTATCACCAGGAACATGTATTTAATCTAGTTGTGATCTCAAATTTTGGCAACAAATATGCCAGTGGAAGGTTCTGTATAAGGTATGGTGGTACAGATCTAAGTAGCTAGATGAAATGCAAAAAATATTGTACAATCTCATTATCTTAAATATTTATGTGACTTTTTCAATCTACTCCACTACCTATTTTGAAAAAAATGCCTTTGAAACACAATTTTTCAAGTAGGTTGAATCTCTAGGAAGAGCTATTATTCTTATCCTATAATTTTTAATGTCCATTGCTGATGTGCAAATACAATCTGAAGGTTTTCTGGAGCAAAGGTTTCTTCTAGTCATGTGTCCTTCTCTCTCCAGACATACACAAAATGCTTTGTAATATGGTGTACTTGTCCTTTGAACTTATTATTTCATTTCTTACTAAAATATCTTATTGATGTCATTTTCCAATCCAGCATACTGAAATAATCTGAGAGTGAAATAATCTGAGACACTAAAAACCCTTCTTCTCTAATAATTTTTTCCCAAGTTTGGGGAACTCATTCCTTCTTCTACCCTCAAAGCACTTGCCTTTTTTGTGCTGGAAATTTTCATGCAGTCCTATATGTCAGTTCCTTTGTTTGGCACATGCCTCCCCAACTGGACCCCATGCTTATGATCAAGTCTGTTCTTCAGACCTCTTATCTCTCCTCAGACCTAGATAGGAAGTCCTTTCCTTGACAGGAAGTCATTTTTTTTCTTATTACACCTTATATATAAGATGTAAGTTTACATGCCAAAATAAGACTATTATAATAATAAGTAAAAGGAGAAAAGAGAGAGAAGTATGTTAGTCCTTCCAGTTGCTATAACAAGATACCATTGGCTGGGTTGCTAGTAAACAGGATTCTTTTCTCTGCAGTTCTGGAAACTAAGAAGTGTAAGATAAAGGTACCCAAAAGGTCACTTTCAGGTGAAGACCCTCGTCTTGGCTCACAGCTGTCACTGTCTCATTATGATTTCACCTAGTAGGAGGGGAACTCTACGGGGTCTCTTTATTAAGAACATTAATTACATTCATGAGGGTCCTACCTTCAGGATCCATAATCACATCCCAAACACTCCACCAACTAATATCACATTAGACACCGGAATTTCAACATACCAGTTTCAGGGGAAACAAACTTTCAGATCATAGCACAGTTAGCACAGTGTTAACACTTACTTAGCGCTAGCTGTATGTAAGCACTGTGTGAAAAACATGAACACACGATACACTTCTCACCTACCCATAACAGCATCTCTAAAGAAGGCACCATCATTGCTACCACTTTAAAGATTAGAACATTGATGTTCCAAAGGGTTAAGTAATTTCCTTAAGAGCACACCACCATGATAGCACTGGAATGCCAACCTCTAAGTCCTGATTCTAGAGGTTAAGTTCTCTAGTATGAGGGAAAGGAGAAATGGAAGGATAGCCATTTAACTCAGGTGTGGACATTGGTGAATATAGTCATGCAAGATATGCTTATGGTCAGGAGCAGAAGAAAGAGTTTCTTTCCAGTAGACAGGCTGCTTCCTTCTAGTGGAAAATAGATAGTTTCTACTAGACAGCCTTGTTTCAGTGAGGTCCAAGAGACACCAAGATGTTTAAGACATTGGCCTGACTTTCAGGAACATGTGTTCTAGAGAGGGATATATAAGTACAATACAGGAACGAGCAATCCAGACTCAAGTGAGCCTCACTGGGCACAAGAGGGCCAAGGCATTAGGCAGAGAGTCAGAAGAGAGGGCACCATATTGAAAGTTGTCTCTGTACCACTTGATCTTTGCTCTGTTTGTTCTTCAGGTCTTTTCTGTCATGTGCCCACTCCATGGAGAAAACACATTCTCTCCAGAGTCCACATTCTTTCTTATAGCTGAGTCTGTATACACCAAACTCTCTGCCAGTCTGTCAGCCTGATACCATGCCTGGCCACAGCAACCATTCCTGCTCAGCATTCCCACAGATGGATATCGTTTTCTAGAATGGAGCAGGGAAAATGATCTTTTTCTCCAGTTGTGATAACATCCCCACAATTAGGGAAGGCAAAAGAGAGCCAGGAACTGATATTTTACAAGGTCACGCTTCATTTTCCCCAGCTTGATGTAGCCTAGGGTAGAGGGGTAGGCTTCAGAGAAACCAGTGGGAATGTTGAGAGCTGAATATATATGGCCTTGGACTTTGGTGGGTGTTTTGCAGTGATTTTTTTCCATATGTGGGAGAATATAAAATTGTGTAGAGAAATGGTTTAACACATAGCCAGTCGGTGAGGATTTGTCAGAGCAGCGCAGGCCAATTCTGAGTGTTCCCTGCTGGGCTTCCTAACGCCCTGGGATGCTCAGCTGAACTATCTATTAAGAATATTTTCCCAAGTCATTTGTGTTAGATTATAGGATATAAACTGCTTATTGTTGCCTGTCTGCCATAAATATAAAGCAATCATTTTTAATGCAAGCAGCTGTTGGGCTGGCTTCCCCAACATGCTTTGCCCAGGGACTCACATTCTGCTGTTTTCTCCTTCATCAAGTGCATTTCTGATTGTTTTTTCTGCTCTGCTGCATACCACACATGTGGTGGTGGTGGGGGTATAAATTTTCCTTGCAGAGCTTTGTTTGGACACAGGGTTTCTAAAAATATCCAAAAGGAATTGAAGGTACAGAGGGGCAATTTAAGTTGTATAAAACCTAGTGACTCAAGCCCTCATCACAGTTTCTAATTCTTTAAAATGACCTTGAAAGCACCAACCCATTTTTTTTTAACATCCAGCAATCAGCTTTGGGATTTTGGATTATAGGTATTGATTTTCAAACTCTTTATTGAGGGTCTGCTTAGGATTAGAGCACCCTGGTAAGTATTGAGAATATAAGGATGAGATGAAATTCACATTGTACATGCTCCTGTCTCTTCTTTCCCCAGCTTCACTGAGATAAATTGATAAAATCATAAGCTATTTAAAGAGCACAATGTGATGACTTGATATGTATATATGTTGAAAGGTTCAGCTCATCTTGTTAATTAACATGTCCATCACCTCACATATGTCTCATACCCTTTTTTTTTCCTTTTGGTGAGAATGGTTATGTTCTATTTTCAGCGAATCTCAATTATACAATACAGTGACATCACTATGGTCACCTTGTTATATATTAGATCTTCAGACCTTTCTCATATAGCTGAGTTTGTGGTTAGTACTGTTTTACCAACCTCTCCTATTTTCCCCACATCCCAGACAATGACAATATTTAGACAGATGGAACATAGCACACTACACTTTTCTACTCTGTTTCTGAGTTTAATCCCAGCTTCTCCTAGTCTGGTAGGAGGGGCAGACTGCTTATCTAATTGTATATATTGTGATTTGGAATCTGAAGGGAATCTAAAGATCTAAAACAATGTCTATTTCTCATAGAAAATGCTACCTTTTCTGAAAAAGGTAGCATTTGAGCTGAGAACCCAAAGGTACGTAGAGTTAATCCTGAAAGGATAGGAAGAAACAAGTAGATTTCCAGGATGAGATAAAGACACATTTAAAGATCAGGATGAACACAGGGAGGCCCACTCCTGGCTGCAGAGTGGGAAGAAGCACAGTGGGGCTGGACTACAGGCAGTGTCTAAATATAGTAGGGCTAGATGCAGATGGGGCCAGGTTGAAGGGGAACTTGACCTCCCTCTTAAGACCAATAGAAAGCTACCGGAGACTGGAGGTTCAGGAGTAATAGCTAGCTTCCTTGAACTACATGTATATGAAATGCTACAGATTCATTCCTGAGAAATTATCTTTGTGGATGTGGGTGGAATTAAAAGAACCAAGAAAAATGTTGAGGTCCTCAAACGCAGTGACAATGAGAAGTCACTATCACCTGGAGGGGAAGAAATAGTGAGAGCTGGTACTGGAAAAGCTGCTCTCTGTGGGAGGGGTCAGATATTGACAAGAAACACTCTAGTGGGAATACACACTTCAAACTCTCATCTCTTGACTCATGGATCTTTCATTGACTGATTCAAATAGAAATCAGGAAGCCAAAGGGACTCACTGAGCTCAGCACCCATCTTGTATACCTCCAGCCAGGTGTACAAGAAAGTCAAAGAGAGAGGCTAATGGAAACTATCCAGCACAGAGGCTTTTAGCCTATGAATGACACAATCATATATGGATCACAGAATGGATTATATTGGCTGCTCTGCAGATAACCAATGACAGACTCAAAATGAGAGGGCCTGTAAAGCAGTATCTATAGCAATCAAGGAAGAAATAAAGAATATCCTTAGTAGGAGTGGTGACTGATTTGATGGGAAGATGTGGATTATTTTAGGGCTATCTAACATGGTAGAACTTAGTCAAGACTAGAAGACTAGAAGGGATTCTGTAGCTTCAGATCACACCCATCCACTGCTGTAAAGGAAGGAAGGAAGGAAGGAAGGAAGGAAGGAAGGAAGGAAGGAAGGAAGGAAGGAAGGAAGGAAGGAAGGAAGGAAGGGAAGGGATTTGAGCCAGATACAGTTCCTCCCTCATCCTCTCTCCCACACTGCCTCTGTCAACATACTAAATTAAATCTACTCATTCACTTTTATGCTCCAGAACTTGATGTGAGACCCACTCCACGACAATGGTTTTGTCTTCTTAATTATAGTTTTTTGACCCTATGCCCTCCTTTGCTGGGGACCTGAACAGACCCCTCCCTGTAGAGCTGTATACCTTGAGCTCACCTCTGTTTGCTGAATTAGGATAAACAAGGGGGAACTGGGATAAACAAGAGGTGATAGAGAAACAAGGCACAGACTCTTTTCATCTTATATTGTGTTACTAAACAGCTAATGCATACTTACTCTGTACAACAATCCTACATGGAGAGATAGATATAAATAGATTTATATATATATGTATATATATGTACATATATATAAGTACAAATAATACATTTACAAAAGAGCCAATGGATCCATAGATAGGTCAAACAATTTGCTGAAGATTCATAGTTGGCAAGTGAAAAGTCCAGATTCAATTCCAATCTCTAAATGTCTAGGATATAGCCACTCTACCACACTGCCTTCATCTACTTGATGAAGCAAGCAACTTGAAAGCACTATGCCAGGCTTTCTTGTTTGTACTATTAGGGTTGGGAGGGAAAGTTCAAAGCAAGAAATAATAGGAAGTGATAAGTAGTCAAAGATGGTGACCACTGAGCCATACCCTCCCTGCACATACACTCAACTCTGCATTAAGAGGAGTCCATAACATCCCTCTCCTAGATCTGGGCTAGCTCCAGTGACTTTGTTTTAATAAATTGATATATGGGATTTGTGAGGCTGGGTCACAAGAAACCTTGCAACTTGTTGTTTAGATGCTTTTTCTTAGAAGCCAGCTGCTAGGCTGTGAGAAGCCCAAGCCACATGGAGAAGCCATGTGTGGAATATCCAGGTGCAGTCTCACCTCAGCTCAGCTCCCAGTCAACAGTCAATGAGACAAGTACACATGTGAATGAGTCTTCATGGACATCCAGGCCAGTCGAGCCTTCGATGACTGTATCCTCAGTCACCACTGACTGTAACCACATGTGAGAAGTCTCAGTGACATCACCCAGATGATACCAGCAATGCAAGAACTGAGAGATCCTAATAAATTGCTGTAAGCCACTTAATTTAGGGGGTAGTTTAGAGTTGTTTTAATTTAGAAATAGTTAATTAAATTTAATGTAGGCATAGTTTTAAGAGTAGTAGTCATCTATGTAGTCATTCATGGCTAGATGGAGCAAAGAACTAGGTCTTTGGCCTCATGAATATAGTATTTAGACAAATGGAACATAAGCATATGGTGCACAATCCCTACCTCAAACAACTTGTAAAGAATCTTCCTTCCTGGAAACATTTGGTCATTTGTATAAATCTGGACCCACTAGGTCTTGAGCCCAATTCTCTCCTTGGTTGCAGGGCTTCCCTTCTTATGTCCCTTAATGTACAAGGGAGGGACCTCAACAGGGAGAGTGGGCAGCATCTTGGGTCACCGCTCCATGCTTTCCACTCTTCTTAGCTTCTGGCCATGTGGACCCTTCACCAGTGTTAAGTGAGGGTTGCAATAGGCTTTTGGTACTACAGGGATTTGCAGAGGGTGATGTGGGCCTTGAATCAAAGCTGCCATAAAAGAAAGAATGCACCCCTAAATTATTCTAAACTGGTCTGGGCTTAAACCTGAGACTAACAGGTTTCTACATCTGAGAGCTATTAACATTTTGCATGAGACACTTGTGGGTTATGGGGGCTGTCTGGTGCATTATAGGATGTTCAGCAGCATCCTGGGTTCCCCATACTAGATGCCCACAGCATCTATTTTCCCTACTGTCACAACGAAAATGTTTCCCAAATGATCCGGGGAGCTACAGGGAGAGCAAACCAACCCTTGTTTGAAAATCATTACCTTCTTTTCTTTCTCTGCCTTCAAGACTTCCTCTGAGATGCTAAGAAAAATCATGATTTCCTGTCAGAGGTCCTTCCCCTTTCCAAGTGCATGACTAGTACAGCATCGGCCTATGTCTCTCCACCAGACTCCCCTCTCCCCACTCTTCCTCTGACCAGATGGCATTTAAGCTCTCTGGAGAGCATGTCATAGATGTACTGTGGCATTGCAGACTGAGTCGTTCTATGCCCCAGGCTAAGGATGATACAGGCCAGATTATTGGGTGAGTTGTCCTGAGCACTGTGGAGATCACTAAAATGAATACAACTGGATTAGGGAACCAGGGAATCAGGTCTCCCACAGAACTGACAAAACCATTGAAACATAAATTTATTTGGCTGCAATTGAGCATTCCCTCTGCTGCCAGTCTGTTTCTGCTGATGTGCTTGTGGTCAGTGCATGCCATTTACACGGTTCATAACAAGGCCTGGTTGCTAACTTTGAGAGTAGCCCTCTGAGGTTTCTCTGTAACAGCTGAAATTCTGAAATGGAGAAATTCACAAGGCTGTATATGCTTTCCTAGGAATGATTTATTAGAATGTCTACATTTAAAGAGTTTAATATGTCCCCCCTTTCAAGAAATTGCCTAGATTAGAAAATCACATGCAATATGTACATGGGAAATATAAACTTATTTTGAACATTAAAAGGTGCTCACTTTTATTAAATTTTCGTTTTGGTTAAATATTGAATATACCTGTAAAGAATAATAGTGAAAAAAATGCCTTAATAGTCACCCAATCTGTCTATGTCTCAATCTGGTTTGGGTACACAACAGTGTTAAAGGGGAATGAGGGACAGAAACTCAGAGAAATTACATATGGAGATGGTTCTCCCTATTCCAGATCAAAGTGAATCTTCAAAATAACCTTAATATGAAAATAAACAAAAACAAAACAAGAATCAGTGAAGTATGTCAAGGGAGGGGGAGGAGTAGATCATTTGGCTGTGGGGTTTTGAGAGAGAAGGGATACTGATTGCATGTGTAAGAGTCTCAGATCTTTTTCAGCTCCATTAGGTAAATTCAATTCCTCCTGCTCCAGTGAATACTTCCTTAATTCACTGGTCAACCAATCTCTCCTCCACCCTGGTGAGGAAATACTCATCAATTGCTAGGATTGGGAAAGTCTTTCTGCTGCATGTTTCTTGACAATCTCAATCTCAAGGTCACAGGTATGATACTGTGGTCCTGTAAGTAGCAGAGGTGAGGGTATTGGACACCAGTGATCTGTTAGATGGGGAATTATAGAAGTCTAGGAGAGCTGTCAGACCTCATGGAGAAGAGAAGGAAGGGAGAATGTTGGGTGGATAGAGGCCCAGACTGCAGCATAGTGCTAAGAAGGTTTCTGCCATGGTAAATGGAAAATTCCAGAATCAACTTATCCAGTATTTCCTAACAATGACTTATGTTCATATCCTTCTTGTGCTAAATTATCAGCTGAGAGCAGTCCAAGGTAGCAAAGGAAAACAGTCCAAGGAAGGAAAGTCTTAGACTACTTGGAGCAGAGAATCTGAGGTGTCTGTCAGTTATGGAGGTCAGCACAGCAAGAGTTCTGAGAGGTGCAATTTCAAGGCCACTATTACTGTGGAAGTCTGAGTGCAATAGAACCCTCAGTGAATTTAAAGGAGAGGAGGGAAGAGAGATAGCAGGTAAGGGAGACCAAAATGATGTGATCCAGGTTTGCCCAGGGCCCAACTCATACCTCATATAAAGACTGGGATGATTTCCATGCTTTTGGCTTCTCCTGGTTCAGCTAGGGCATACTGGTCTGGAAAATACCTTAAAGAAAAGGCAATTCACATTCCAAACAACCAATTTTCAACTGAACTTTGAGCACATGGGCATGACAACTTGGGATTGTTAAAAAAAATTTTTTTTAAGTATTTTTGCTCTTAAAATGATTGCAAACATCAGTAGAGAATACCTGACAGTAGAAAAAGAAATCTGCCTTTACGCAATTGATATTGCTATGGGGCTGAGAAGATGCCATACATTTGTTACATAATATTGATTGGATACCTTACAAGTCAGGAATTTTCTGAGATGCTAGAACAATAGGTAGATTTATTTGGAGTTGTGTAAGAATGGAGAACTAAGAAATACATGGGGGACCCACCCGGGCGGCCTGCGCTGGCGCCGCGCGCACAGCTTGCTCCGCGACCCTGCGACCCCGCGAACCCCAGTAACTAGGGGGCCGCGGCCCTTGGCCCTCCAGCGAGCCGACTTAGTCTGCCTCTGGAGGGTGGGTGAGGCAGGTCGCGCACGTTCGAGGGATGCGGCCGGGCCTCGCTCCTCCCCGTGCGGTGGGGTGGGGCAACGGCTGGTGGTCGCTTCGGGACCAGCCCAGGTACCGCACAGCCTAGGCCTGCTGAGAAGCAGAGTGTGGTGTGTGTGGGGGAGGGAGGAAGGGCCCCTTCCATTTCTCTCTTACTTCTTATTCCAGCTAAACCTCAGTGGAACCAGAATATGCGCAATGCCAACCCCAACATAGAATGGATGAGGGACCAGGCAAAAGTCCAGCCAACAGGCATGAGCTGGACAAAACAGATGGACAACCAAGTGAACCAGTGCATGCAAGACCAGAAAAACAACCGAGAGACACAATGTCACCATGCGCACTTCGGCACTCCCCGGACCATGACCCGGGACTTCATTTTAGAGATGTGTTCAAGGAGAGCAACACACCTCCCCTCATTACAGGAGAGGAGGATGACCAAAGAGGGGGTGATGGGCCCCACATCAAAACAGCAAACTGAAGCAGAGGAGATGATCTTCAAAGGACACTCGCAGAAGCATGAACTCACAGAGAGGCTTCTTGACCAACACTGGCTGGGGGCAGAGCCCCCTAAGTCCGGACACCAGAGCCATAAGGGTAGGTGGCAAAGTAATGGAGAGGGGATTGGATTGGAGAGGACGGCCTGCAGCAAGAAAACATGGACAGATCGCGGATGAATGTAACTTGGCCACCCAAAGCAAATTTAAGACTGAAAATCTAACGGCAAGGTTCCCTGGGTCCCAACAACAACGCAGTCCCTCACCCAGAGTAAAGACACTATCATAGAAAAGAGACTAATGGACAAAGCACAGCTAATAACCAACAGAGTGGGGTTTGAGAGAATGGAAGGGGCACCTGAGGGGAGAGGGAGGGGGGAATATAATAATAACAACACAGAGGTTGTAACCTAAAGAACAAAATAAAATTGTATTAAAAAAAAAAAGAAATACATGGATAGAAGTCATAGAAAGATAGATTTAGACTTAAAATAATGAAAAATTGCTTTTAAAATGTTCAATAATTCTGTCACCAGGCTGAAAGCATACCACCTTCCAATGTGCTTGCTACCTCTTTGCTCATTATCCAATGGGTCACATGTATGTCTGTTATCTACAGGTTTATTTCCCTCATACTTTGCAAAATCCCCAAGGACTGGGAGCACATCTATCAATACATTAGTTAAATAAATAATTCATACTCATCTACTCAACAGAGATTTTTGAGGTACTTCCTGGCACCAGAGGATGCTGATAGATGGTTCTCAGAATCACCTGGGTTCTCAGGTCTGGCTACAAGAGTTGGCTGGTGAATCCAACCTTGCCAAGCAGACAAATGGGCAGGTTGTGACCAGTGAGAGGTTCAGGAGTATGGATGCAGTTGAACTTAATCCAGTGACACTCACCCCAGGACTTGGTTGAGCAGTGGGAGTATATAATCTCTCTTTTTGCTGACTTAGAACGATGACAATGTCAGCCTGGGATATCTGGGGGCCATCTTGGTTGAGGAAATTGGCTCGAAAGTGATGTTACATAGAGAAAGCAGGACTAAGAGGTAGAAAGAGAAAAATTGGGTCTTGATGGATGACATTGCTTTAGCTCCTGAATCCAGCAATTTAAGACCTGCCTTTATTCCTTATCTGTTCTTTAAGTGATAATTAAATTATCTTTTGAGGGAGATGGTGTGGGGATGAAGCCAATTTGATTTGGCTTTTCTGATACTTGCATCCAAACATGTCTTGGCAGATGGACAGAAATAGCTCACTATAGTGGGAGCTGCTTCACAAGTACTGAATTCCCATTTCCAGGAAGATTTATGTAAGATCAAGATAAGCCTATCAGAGAAGGAACTGCAGCTATTGGGGGACCCTAAAGCACTTTTCAGCCCTGTTGATTGAAACTGGAGAGTTATGCCTATTACTTGAAGCAGAGAATGCCTGTGAAAGAAGGGAAGGGGAAAAGAGGGAGAGAGAATCTGCACATAATATCAACCAACCCTGCAAGCTTGTAATTCTTGCTATCAGAATTATGATTTATTTTCTTCACCTGGGTGAGTGATAAGATTGACCCAAACCAGAGAGAACTGGTACACCAAAAAAACTTGTTGAAGACAACTAACAAATGTGCAGAGTGATTGAGGGAAGAGACGCGGCTGCTGAGACAAGGCGGTAGGGAAAGGTATTTTTCTTCTGCCTTTTTCTGCCTTTTCCAAAGTCCTTCCAACTTCCAGACAAACACAGATATCCACACTCCAGTGCCAGCTTGGCAGGGACCAGAGGAGAAAGTGTCCACTGCCATTGCCCCCAGGAAGAGTTTGAGTGGAGCGGCTAAGGAATTCAGGGAACACATCTGGGCAGGAGAGCAGACGTCTAAGGGGTGAAGCCTAGGAGTAGAGAAGATGCATTTTATGAAACGGAAATACAAATAAATAGCTGACACCAGAAGACAGAGTGTCTCCTGACTGTTTAGAAACCACTAGACTCTGGTTCTATTTATAAAGGCGACATGTTCCACAGAGCCAGTTTTCTCTGTTACTAATCGAAGCCAAAGCACCAACATATTCCAGGCACATGTGGAAAGGGCTTGAGATGTGGGTTCAGGCCCCCAAGCCTTTTAATGAATTCATGCTGGCTCTGGGGCAGGACACAGGCTGAGCATTATGTGCTTTCTACTCTCAGTAACTGTGGAGACATAGACATGCAGCTTTCCTCTGCATTTCTAGCCCTCTTCACCTTCCTGTCAGCTTCCTGTCTCCTTTTTGCTGGCCTGACTCCCTAACCTTCTCATTCCTTCTTAGTGGAAAGAACACTCCTCACTAGTCAAGATCTGGATCAGAATAAACACTAATTATTCAACCTTCATCACTTACTTCATCTCTCTGGACCCCAGTATCCTCATCTGTAAAGTGAGCCTAGAATTAATGTGATATATTGCAGTGAATAGTCTTTTTAATCCTGTGTTGCAAATAGTAGCTAAAATTGATTTCAGAACAATACTTAAAAATTTAAAGATCTAGCAATATATCATTGTCCTCTGGCTATACTGTCTCTTAGACAAGTAACTGATTTAGGTCTAGTCTGTTTCTTCTTTTCTGGGTTATGGTAACTCCCAAGTAGTAGGCCCACAGCAAATTTGTAAGTGTAAACATTAGCCAGGATCATCACATCCTGAAGTCACCACCACCTTTCATAGATCATTTGACTCACTGGGACAGAGGAAACTCAGTGGGACACTCAGTGGGACAGTGGAACTCAGTGCATTTTCTTGAGCTCTTTCAGCCAATCAAAAGAGTGAGAGACTTGCAAAAAATGTCGAAATTGTGAGCATCATGCTCTGCAGAACCTCGGCAGTCATTATGTAGTAGGATTGAGTTAGGTACACAGATACTGTGTCAGGACCCCACAGCTAGAAACCCAACTCAGTTGGTCTTGGATGGGGTCCAAGTGTACTAATTATCCCAAACCTCCCAGGGGTTGAGAACCACTAGGGTGTTGTTACCTAAAAACACCTCTTCAAAGAGAATAATGGAAGAGGTTCCAGGGATGAACTAATTTCACCCACTCCTACTCAATTTTTTTTTTTTTATAAAACAGGCCATTCCCATTCATTTTCAATTATAAGCACTGAGACAGTTCAATTCAGTGTCTCTTATCATAAATAAAAAGTTCACAAAATCTTGTAATGATTCCAAGGTTAGTTCAATGTGGAACTTCAGTGTAGTAGCGAATGCTCCTTTGCAGAAATTACATGCCCATTTTGCCACCTGCGTTGAATGTACTTAATTATCTCACCCTCATCTATCCTCAGGGCTTGGTTTTCACCCCTCCCATCCTGTTTCTCACTACCCCTCCAACACCAATCTGATAGCATCAAATAATGGCAAACATCCATCTAGACTTTAACATGCAGATCTTGTTCAATTCTTGGCCTCTCTTTTATTTAACCCAGGATACCTTAGGAAAGTTAGTTTTGGTTTCTTATAGCCTATCAGTTTAGGGCTAAGCACAGATTAAATGCTCAACAGATATGAGGCCACCCCTTTCCCCAACCTCACTGTTACCTTGTCCTTATTTCCACCTATTGTGCAATTTTCGAACACGAAGAACTTAAAAAGTTAGAATTTGGGGTACTGGTAAGAAGGTATTTTAAAAACAGCAAGACCTTTGCATTACACTTGAAACTGCAGCTCATTGGTCCTCACTAACTCTTAGTTCCTCCCAATAAGGGTACAGACCAAAGAGAGGATTGTGATTAGATGGGATAATGAGTAGATGTGCTAAGTGGAGCTCTGAACATCACTTGTGAGAGACTAAGAAGTAAACCCAGAGAAGCTCTGGAAAGGACAGACCACCAGATGGCCAACTAGGAAACAGAAATTCTGGCTGGAGTCTGTTTCAAACCACAGAATCTGAATTTGTGGAAGAAAGCATTAAAAACAATAAATTATCCAAAATGGCAAATTTAGGATTCAACTGCCTCAAACTGTAACAACTTAGGCACTTATAAAAGAGAAATATTCCAGATGGCAAAGTAGAGGGATGAATTATAGAGAAGGAAGTGGCTAATATCCTGACTGAAGTAATGCAAGGGGAGACGCTTCCTTGAGGGGGCCAGCTGGGGAACTGGTAGTTAGGAGGCAGGAATATGCTGCCATTTCATTACGGTCAGCTGGCCCCACTGGCCAGCCCTGGGTGCTCAAGGGCTCAGCTTTGATTTCTAATTGCTCTGTGTCTTTCAAGAGGTTTTGGAAGAAAACAGTGGTAGTAACTTCAGGAGTAGAGCAAAAGTGACCACCTAACATATACAGGAGTTTGCTCTGACGTGGCACATCTGGCCTCACTGCTTTGTCCAAGGTTCCTTGGGTCTCTGCATGACTTCAGGTCATTTCTGGTCCCTGTCCATCTTTTACCTGTCTTTAGGTCACTCAAGCCCTGAAAACAGGCAATGGAATATGAACAAGGAAACTAGAGGCAGCTCAGAGCCTTTGCTGTGTCCTGGTCAAAGGAGCCTTAGCTAGGGCTTCTGGAAATGCAGTCCTCAGACTGACAGGCACAGCATCACCTGCAGGATTACTTTTTTGGAACAAATCAAGTTCATCTCCAGCTCCAAGCATTTCTAGTCACTTTTTCCTCTGTGCAAATGTTTTCTTTCCTCACATGTGATTATTGCTGATACTGCATTCTGTAGGACTCATTACAAACGATGATTTCCTAGAAAGATCAATCCTATTACTTTCTGGAGTCCCACTCGCAACCCCATCTACTGTCCTGTGTGATTTTCTTCATGGCACTTAACATCCAGACTCTCTTATTTATATTTATTGAATTATTTCTCTTCCCTTACCACCACATGTAATACAAGCCTTGAAAGAACTGGGAACAGTTTTTCTCTTTCTGATTTTTATATCCCAAATGCCCAGCAGAGTGCCTGGTAGAGTGTTTATCCAATGAATGTTCACTGGAGTTGAATGAATGAGAGGGCTAGGAGAAACTATTGACTTGTGGATAATCTATAAATCCCTGTTTTTCCTGCTCTAACCACTTGTAGTCACAGTTAACTCTGAACGGCTTGGATGGCAGAGCCTGAGTGAATGAAAGTTCAGATATGACCCCCTAGGATTGAGACAGGTTGTATTGTGGTCACTTCACTGTGTGGTTTTTCAATTCAATGTAATTCACCAAGCCCTCATTGACTGCCATCCCATACACAAGGTACTGTGAAATATACCTAGGGATAGCATAAGTTTCTGACTTTAAGACAGGCAGATAAACAAGTCATTTTCATGCAATGTGAAAAGTGCCAGTGGTCTAGTAAAAGTTTGAGTTACAGAAACACAAAGGAAGATTGTGAGATTAATTCCAAGTGGGAAGGTTTAGAAAGAATTTCTCAGACGAAACCATGTCTCTTTTGAGTTTTAAAGGACAAGTAGGAGTTTGCCATGGGCGCACATAAGCAAAAGGCATTCCAAAAACACAAAATGGCAGACACAAAGGTATAAAAGCAAGAACGGGGGCAGGCAGAAGGAAAGCAAGGCTGGAGAAGGCAGCTTGCATAATACTTCTCCTGAAGTTTCTGAGCCTATTTTAGGTCTGAGGTCAGATATCTCAAATTCTTTTTTGTCCAAAGGAGCCAGCAACAAGCATAGCTAAGAGTATGTTGCAACCTCTAGCCCTCCTCTGTGCTCCCCTTGGGCACCATGAGCACCATGCCCAGCAATCTCAAAAGCCCCCGCATGCTGGACCCATTAGACACTGCATGCTCTGCTGTCTGAGTCATTTTCCTCTCTGCCAATAGTGGCAGAGCCCAGAGCAGCTCCCCCACTAATTGAATTTGAGATGACTCACTCTTAGCTAGGGACTTGAAACCTGAAAATCTCAGCAGCGTACCTTGGCAGTAAGATTCTTGGTTCAAATTGTCCGACTTGTTGTCTTGGGGGTATCCATGTGAGTAAGGGGATAAAATATGTTATTGGGGGAGAGGGGTGATGGCATTTGGAGCAGGAACTTTGGGTTTTCTCAGAAAGCTGAAAAGACAATAGTGCTCATTGCATACCATTGCTTGTTTAAGCTCTAGTTGATTGCTAAGTGTTAAAATACAACACTCAAACATGTTTGTTTGGAACACCTAGTTTTGCTTACAATATTTGATGCAATATATAACAACTAAGGAGTTTTCACATTAAGTTCGAGATTCCTGGATTCTCTCAAAGATTTGAAAGGCTTGGCAAGAATCCAATGGCAAGTGAAGAGTGGGTACCTTTTTATGGTTAGTATGATCCCCAAGTTTCCATGATGCTGAAACCATCTAGTCCCCCCTGCACTTATACCTAGAATGCTACATGGATTTACTACATCTTTTTTGGCTGCTGTGGGCACTTGAGCTTGCAACCCTTATATGAAGCCACTCACTATCGAGAGGACAAACTCTGATGACATTTTTAGTAACAGGAATAAACATCAAACTATTAATCTTTGGAAAACTTTATCTACTTAATCCTCAGGAATTTGTTAGGAAATAAAGCAATGAAAGGACACAAAAAAGACCAATTTCTACTCCCTACTTCTGCTCCTTTGAAAAAAATATATGTTAGAAAGATTTGAGGCTGGGTTATAGTTTCTTTATTATCCTATCTTATACTTCCCATCATAATTACATCATAGTTCTTGTTTAACTGATGCCCAGTAAACGGATAATGACTGGAATGGTATTGTATGTTTAGGTCTTACGTATTTGGTATTCTTCCATTGGAGACCTTATACCCAAGTTACTGCAAATTTTGCTCTTTCCTGCATTCTTTTATATTTTAATTTTCAATTTCCTCCCCAACTCTATTCATCTGTGTACTCTTGCAAGAAGCAGTTCATGGCTTCCCAGGTTAAAATATTAGCCTTCTGTGTCCAAAATTACCACTTACTTCTAAAATTATTTTTGTTTTCTTTGTGGGAAAAGTATTTGTTGTGAGATAATTAGATACATTATGTACATTATGTCTGAACATGGAGAAAATAACAATTATTGGCATGTATCACTGGCTATATTTTAATTCTCAATTTGACAGGAAACTTTGCAAGTTTGTATCTTTAACTTATTTAATCTTTATGATATTACTTTAAGGTAGGTATTGATGTTGTAAGACCCAATTTACAGACGAAGAAGCCTCAGTCACCTAGCTAGTATGCCCTTGAGGAAGGCTCTAAGCCTCCCAAACTGACCCCAAAGTCTTTGACTTTCTTCTGGATTACAGTATAGATATGATAGTTTCATTTCTATTTGAAATTTCAGATTTACCTCCATTATCCATTCTTAGAGTGCTATTTTATAATTTTAGTCACATTTAGTCATACTGAATTCTAGTTTATGATCTGACTACATGTAGAGAAAGACAGGCAGAGAAATTTCAAATAGCATAAGTAAAGCTGTAGAGGTGGGATCCTCTGTTCTTTCTACTTCTTCATTATCTAGGTAGGAGAGTCTTCAACTGAGAATTTTGGAAAATAGATTTATCAGCATATGCCTCCTGAGAACTCTATGCCTTCCAGAAATAAGACAAATCCAGCAGAGATGCAAAACCTTCCTGAGGTCAAACAAAAGCTTAGAACTATCAGAATGCAAAGAACATTGGTTTTCCAGTTCATAACTTTTTGACATGGATCTAGTCCCATTTCTAACACTAACTTACCTGTACAATTTGGTACAGACCCTCATATTTGTTCGTGTTTTCTCTCTCTATAACATGAAGGATTGGGAAAGACCACAAATGGCAAACAGATTTGCTTTTGTAGGCCATATCAAATTGATTAGTTGTATTTGCCTAGAGTGCTGCAAGCCCTATACAGTATTTGACCAGTACTGTCTGCCATTAAGGAGAAGTGTGTGTTAACATATTGGCCAAGAATTTGCTTCCCTAGATTGATGATTTTCCAGGCTCCAGCACAAATTTATGTTCATGTGAAAAGTGATACTAAGGGAAAAGAGAATAACAAACAAGAGATTATAAGTAAGAATTTCTTTAGAAGGGTGGTGAGGAAACAAAGCATGAATGTAGAATTACCATTTAAGCTGGAGGCAGTAAAGAGCAGGATTAACATTGCAGAAAGTCAAATAAGTAATGTAGTAGACAAATATAAAATTTATGCAGAGATAAAAGGCAAAGTGAGAAGTGGGGCAGCAATAGCAACATGAGGGATATTTGCAGTGATGGAACTGTTCTGTGCCTTGACTGTGGTGGTGGGAAATGGACTGATAAGTGTAAAATTACATAAAGCTAAGCACATATATACATATACAAAGGAGAAGAAGTAAAATGGGAAATATGAATAAGATCAGTGGATTGTTTAAATATCAATATCCTGTTGGTAATGGTGTACTATATTTTTACAAATTATTACTAGGGGAGAAAACTGAACAATTAGCTATATGGGATCTGTCCATATTATTCATTACAATTGCAAGTGATGTCAAAATGAAAAGTTAATTCACAATAAAGAACAAAGCTATAGACAAATAAAAGTAAAAGTACTAAAACAATAAAGATGCAGAGTGTTGGCCGGGCACGGTGGCTCGTGCTTGTAAGCTTCAGCCTATGAAGCGGCAGGGGCTAGGGATCGCGGTTCGAGTCCCGCCTGGGGCCCGTATAGTGAGACCTCGTTCCAAAAAATAGCTGGGTATGGTGGCGCATGCCTGTAATCCCAGCTACCTGGGAAGCTGAGGCTGGGGATTGCTTGAGTCTGTGGTACCCTGGGCAACAAGAGCCTGCGGTTCCATGGGCAAAAATAGCAAGACCCAGTTTCCAAAAAAAAAAAAAAAAAAAAAAAAAAAAAAAAAAAAAAAAAAAAAAAAAAAAAAAAAGATGCAGAGTGTTATAAGTGGAAGGAGAAATAATGATCAAAGGTGAAAATACATTTAGTACTCTAAATAGTAATATTCACTAATTAAAAAGACTCACAGACTTGTGAATAAGGGGTCAAAGTAGAAACTCACAGACTAGTGGCATTGATAGTCCCTCCCTCCATCTTATTTTAGAGAGTCCTTCCCCTTTACAGCATTCCTGACAACCCTGAATTACCGCTAAACTACTGCTGCTGAATGAGCTATGTTTACACTGACTGTATAAAGTTCCCTATCATTCCAAATGATTCGCTACCATTCATCAACAAGTTTATGAAAAACATGAATTTTTTAAATTCCTTTTCAGATGTGAATGTGGGTATGAAAGCAAATTCAATAATCCCTATGCTTACTTTCAGAAACATTTTAAACTTTAATGGTGTGAATTCAATTTATGAACATAAGGCAGGTACAAGTCAGTAGGATGTACCAAAATATTAAATCAAGAGAAACCTCTACCCCCAGCAGCCCATTAGAGATGAACTTGTAGTACTACTAATAAAAGTTGTCCTTCATTAAGTGCTTTTTGGCATGACAGGCATTGTACAAATGCTTTATATATTATTTAATTTAATGAGTTCAATAATTCAAGAGTTGGGATTTTACGTCATATTGGTGTGACTTAATGACTGTGCTGTTCTTTCTGCTCATTGACCATCATTTTTCAAGATAAAGGGCCAAACATAGAACTACTATGAATTGTTTTGTAAATGTGTACAGATTCATCACTCATTCAGCAAATATTTATTTTCATCATCCATTATATCAGGCTCTATGCTGGTGCTTGGGGAAATGATATGATAAAAAGATAAATCCTTCTTCAAGAAGCTTCAACTATAATTAGGGAAACATATAGAACTGGATGTGCCCAAGGCCAAGGCTACCGAAACAAACAAACAAAACAAAACAAACAAACAAGCAAACAAAAAACCCACAGTATTTTACTTGAGAGCATTTAAGGAACCAATTTACCCTAACTAGGGAATTAGGTAAGGTTCCTCTGGAGAAGTGACCCTTATAAAGACATCAAAATAGGGATTTAGGGCTATCTGTTTGAAGAATGGATGGAAGGCACATAAAGGAAAGGAAAGAGCATGGAGAAACCTTGTGATGAGAAGGAACATAGCAATTATGACTGGCTAAAAAGACCACTGTGGAGAGAATGAGGAAGTGTGTTGCAAGATGAGGATGGAAACTTTGGAAAGAGCAGGAAATGCCAAGCCTTGTGGCCAATTTAAAAGCTTTTACCATTGCAAATAGTAAAAGAAAGCCATTGGAATAGTTTAAAATAGAAGTGGTAGGGATATGATGAGTTTTGAATTGTCAGCTGTTTTTATTTCACTGCCATAACCAAAGCTGTTAGTGTGAACTTTTCAGTTATATTGTCTTATACTGTTTACTGTGGCATCACATAACAAAATATTTTATACTTAGAGAAAAGATACCTTGAAGATTGAGTCACTACTTAAATCATTTTATTAAATTTAAAAGACCTCTAAAGGAAGTAAGCTAATTGTTATATTCCACTAAAAAAGTACAAAAAAGAAGTCAAGTGGACATGCCATTTATTGTAAATAGCATCCTAATTCCAAAGATTATAAAATATGAAATAACGGCATCCTTAATTTGATGCAACAACATACTTTCTTTGGCTTTCTGATAGTGCCTGGAATAATATTGACTGGCTATGGGTAGGCAGAGTACTTGACTTCAAATACGGAGAAAAAGTTTGTGACTGGTTCTGCTAGGCACCTATCAAGAAGAGCATAGTCTTGTTGGACCTCGGTCCATTTTTCTGTAAGATTAAGATAGGATCTTTGAAGTTAGTTCTATGTCTATGTCTTCCTTGTGAAATAGCTTTCTGTCAACAGCTCTAAGAAAATGACTTTGAGACTTTCTACTCCTAAAGAGAGCCACTGCATGGTGCTGTAAGGTCTCTCTCTCCTTCTCCAGTAGAAGGAAGTGAAAAATGTACTTGAAAGCCACACGGTGCTGAATTAGAGAAGGAAATGGAAAGTTCAAGAAATCTAGTGACCAGGAAAAATTTCTGTTGACCCTGTGTTACTCAGAAGATGAAAGCAAAACAAGGCTGTTATGGTATGAACAATACACCTTCCCCACCTGCAAAAGATCTTAAATATTAAATTTATAACCTGCAATACCTGGGAATGTGATCTTGTTTGAAAATAGTGTATTTGTAGATGGTCAAGATGAGGTCATTAGGGTAGGCTTTATCCAAAATGACTTTGTCTATCCAAAAAAGGTAAAATCTGACACAGATAAAGACAAATGGAGTGGAAAAAGACACATGGAGAATGCCATTTACAAGTCAAGGACTTGCCCACAGTCACTAGAAACTGAGAGAGAAGCCTGAAACAGATTCTCCTTCATAGGACTCAGAAAGCACCAACCCTGTCAGTACCTTGATTTTGGATCTCTAGCCTCCACAACTGAAACAATACATTTATGTTATTGAAGCCACCAAATTTGTGGCATGTTTTATTAGCAGTTGGGCGCAATGACTAGTGACCAGGAAATGACTATTGACCAGCAAAATGTTTTCGGAAAATTCTGAGTGACTACTATGATTTAAAGTCTTCAGTTCACATTCTCCACTGTTTCTTTAAAAAAAATGATGATAGAGATTATCACAGACTAGAGGTAAGAAATGTAAGCAATTATTGAGAGTAAGATTTGTCCTCTCAACATTTCCCCAAACCTGTTTTATGCACATGACAATTCTTACTTGTGCATCTGGCCTCAAGTCTTGGTACCACAATGTAACTCCCCATAACTAGGAACATGTCCCAGTACCTTCCTTCACAATGTGAATATTCCTCAACCTTAATTCAATTCTGTATTCACTCTTTTTATTTGCTTTTCTATCATGAGTATTTTAAAAAGTAGTATTTGGCTCAGAAAAGAATTGGGGAATTTTGTAGCAGAAGTGATGAATCTTGTGAGGTCTGACATAAAACTTTCCAATGGATAAAACACCTTTCAGTGGGTAGGACACACTATTTTCATAAGCTATCCTGGTGAGTTGAGAGGACATCTAACATTTGGTCAATGGTTAAGATAATGTTAGACTTCCTCTAAAGAGAATTTACCCCTTCTACATTGCTTTATTTCTCTCTGAGTCAACAGTAAACAGTTTATTTGTAGGGTAAAATCATCTGGGGAAACCCATTCTCAGTGACACCATTCACTGAACCCTATGCATTAATTCCTTGAAAATGGCTGCTCCCTAAAGCCAAGATTCTGCCCCTGAATAACCCCTCCTCCCAGCTCCATGGGGATGGAGGATTGATATAGAAGACAGATAAGCTCCCTAGCAAATCTAAGACATAGTAATACTATTTTTGATTCTTGTTAAGCAATTTCTGCTCATGGCCCCATGTCCTCTACAATGACTTTCTCTTCCACTTTCCCAAGTTTCTCATTTTATACCTGCCTTTGAGGTATACTTAGAAATGTCAGTAAGCTTGAAATTTAAATTCCATGCAAGATGTGGTATATAGGATCAGTATTAAGAATTATGATTGTTACCTTCATTTATTAAGAGCCACCTCTTAATAAATGTACCTGAGTTGCTGTCTTACCAGCATTTGTTAAAAAATGCTCACTACAAGTCTATCAAGCAGGTATGAATATGAGCCCAATTTCAAAATGTAGAGTGATGTGGAGATAAGAAAACTCTGTACATAGTTGGTGGGCAGGTAAATTGATGCAGCCGTTATAGAAATCAGTATGGAGATTCCTCAAAAAAATAAAAATAGAAATTTCATATATACCAATTATCCCATTTCTGGGTACTTACTCAAAGAATACAAAAGTACTAATTTGAGATATATGCACCCCATGTTCATTGAAGCATTATTTATAATACCCCAAAACTGGAATAATCTAAGTGTCCATCAACAGATGATTAGATAAAGAAGATATGGTGCAGCTACAGGATGGAATACTACTTAGCTACAAAAAAGATGACATACTGCCATTTGCAAGAACATGGATGATCTAAAGGATTTATTATGCTAGGTGCAGTAAGTCAGACAGGGAAAGAAAGTATTATACAATTTCAATTGTATGTGGCACTTTACAAGAAAAAGAATGATTAAAACAAAAATAGACATTTAGAATGTGAGTTCAAAGTAATGGTTACCAGAAGGAATGAGATGTAGGTAAATCAGGTAAAAGAGATCAATTGTACAGGAAATGATAGAGTTGGACTTTTAGTGGTGAACTTACTCTAGTACATACAGACGTTGATATAATGAAGAATATTTGAAACTTAAATAATGTCATAATACAATGCCATATAAAAATTTTTTAAAAGGAATAATTCAACCATAAAATCATAAAATTCGAACAGTTTATCACTATCTGTAGAATTTGTAGTGTTGTAGTAGAAAAAAAAAACTATAGAGTAGGCAGCTTTCAAATTTGGTTTATAACTATAATAAAAATTTGGGGAATTTATCAAATATGACAAGTAAAAATGTAAGTTAGTAATACAAAAAAACAAAACAACAACAACAAAACCCCCCAAAAAACCTGATGTCCACATAGATTAATGTGGTTTTTTTTGTTTGTTTGTTTGTTTTTGTTTTGTTTGTTTGTTTTTTGAGTTAGGGAAAGGAAAGGGAGAATCAAATAGAGATAGAGCCAGGAACCCACATTTTCAGTGACTTTGCTTTACTGACTCTAGTTTCTGGAAATTAGAATCTGTTTATGATTTAGAGAAAAAAATCTGACTTTCAGAGGTGCTGAATCATTTCTGAAAATTAGAGAGGGAATTATGGAAATGCATAGTTTTAACATTAGAAGACACCTTAGAGATTTTCTGTTTTTCCCTCAATTCACAAATGAAGAATCTAAGCAGAACTATCTGCCAGCAGACAAATATTTACAGACAAGGCTTTGAATTAAATACAGATCTCCAGACATTTAGGTACAGTATGAAAAGAAGAGAAATGTGAGATAATCTTTGTTATTAGTTCTCAAATTTGAATGACCATTAGTATTATCTTGTAGGGTGGTTAAAATAGAAATGGCTGGGTTCAATCTAAGAGGTTTATTCTGATCCAAGTTGTGTGAATGAAGGCATGACAATTTTCATTTTTAAGTTCTTATGTGATGCATCTGGGGATTACCGTCTGAAATCACTGTCTTTAAACCTAAAGTATGCAGTAATATTAGGTGAGCAGACTCCTTACTCTAGTGATCCAATAAGAATTACTTCTTAATGATTTTTATGATTGGCACATCAAAATTGCCTGGGGATATTTTAAAACCACCTTAGAGAGTTTAATTTAATTGGTTTGAGGTGTTTTACAATCTCCTGAGATGATTCTACGTGCAAACAGCCCAGAGAGATTGTCTTAACAGTTCCAACTTTCTGACTGTGGGAAAGTTATGTACACTCTTGATGTTTTAGTTTTCTCATCTATATAATAAGAATAGCAATGATACATTTGGTTTCCATGAGTACCAATTGTCTTAATAAGTTAGAAACATTTAGAAATATGTCTGGCATTTAGTAAACGTTACAAAATTAGTATTTTTGTACCTATAAATAGTGACTTCTTTCTCCTCTCTCCCTTTTTTTGTACTCTGATTTTCATGAACTGTTTTGCATATGTTCAAGACTTTAAGTATTTTCTAAAGTGAGCTATATTAGAAAAAAGTAAGTATAGCTAAGCACTCCCTACTCCTACTTTGCTCTGTTTGTACAGTATTATTTAATGGAAAGAGTTCTACTCAGGGAATTAGGAGAAATGGATTCTTCTTTGTGATATAATTTCCACAGAGACTTGTTAAAAGTCAGTTGACCATAAATGTGAGATTTCATTTGAAGACTTTCAATTTTCCATTGCATTTTATATCTATTCTTATGCCAGTGTCATATTGTCTTCATTAATGTAGCTTTGTAGTAAGTTTTAAAATCAGAACATGAATCCTCCAACATTACTCTTTGTTAAGACTGTTTAATCTATTCTTATACCCTACTACTTCCATATGAATTTAAAAATCAGCTGATTAAATTCTGAAAAGATGCAGATTGGAATTTTAATGAATTTATTTAAATAAACTAAAGTCTATTACAATTCACATTTTAATTGAAATGAATTTGTCAATTTGGGACAAATACCTTCTTAATATTTATGAACATGGTATACCTTTCCATTTATTTAAGTCTTTAGTCTTCTCAATATTGGTAGTTTTCAGATTTTAAGGTTTTTATTTTTTTGATTAAATTAATTCTTAAGCATTTGTTATATTTGTTATCTATTATTTCTGATAAATGGAATAAATTTCCTACTATTGTTTTCATACATTTCATTGTTAATTCATTGCTATTTCTAATTGTGTAGAAATGCAACTGATTTTGTGTGTTGATTTTGTATTCTGCAATTTTACTAAATGTATAATACTAGTAAGTTTTTAGTAATTCCTTAGAATTTTCTATATATGAGGTTATATCATCTACAAATACAGTCTTTTTCTTTAACATTACCTTTTTCTTTTACAAGCTTTCATTTATTTATTTGTTTGTTATTTATTTATTTTTGCCTAATTGTGCTGACTATAACTTCTTATACAATGCTAAATAGAAGTAGAGAGAGCAGAAATCTGGCCTTGTTTTTGATGAGAAAAAGCATTTAGTTTTTCACAAGTAAGTATGATGTTAACTATGGGGTTTTTGTAAATAGCCCTTATCAGTTTGAGAAAGGTTCTTTTTATTTCTAGTTTGTTGCATTTTTTAAAATCACATATAAAATTTTCCAATTTTTTTAGCATCAATTTAGATAATCATATTATTTTTGTCCTCATATTAACAATATAGTACATTACATTAATTGATGTTTAGGTCTTAATGCCAAAAGACAAAACTCCAAATGTTAGAATCCTAACAATATAATACTGAGAGATAAAAATCATAGAGAGTGTTGCAGAAGTGAGACTATCCAAAAATGCCAGAAGTAAGGAAAACAGTCCTGTCTGCATTACCATAAAAATTATTAAATATATAGTAATATTTTTAGCACCAGGAATTCCATCCTGAGAAGTTGCTCACAGCACAGTGCCCGGAAGGGCAGAGGCACACAGGATTAACTCCTGTGCTAAGGTAACACACCTGCCAGCTAGAGAGGGTCCTGTGTTCAGAGTGAGTTTATCAAAGACTGAGTTTTAATGTCCGGAACTCCAGCTTGAGAAGCTGCTCACAGCACAGCACCAGGAAGCACTGTTATGTGGCACCAGTGCATACTAGGGAAGCAAGGACACTGACTACCCAAGTCTTTCATGACACCCCAACCAAAAAGGTTTATACAACAGACCCTAGACACACCACTAAAAAAAGCCACATGCTCGGGAGGACCAAGAAACATTTAAAACTCATCAATCTAAAAGAGGAGAAAACAAAAAAAGAAGATAGACAATACAATAGAAACCACATATATGCACCACATCCACTGACTGAAAAGGAACTTGTCCCCCAAAATAGTCAGCAGAAACAAGATATATCCACTACAGCAGCAAAAGCACAAAGGCAAAAATAACCACAACTTGGTTGGCTTCAACATCCTATCTAATTCTAGAATAGCAGTGAATCAATATGTAGAGCAAGTCCAAAAGGAAAACACAGGAAGGAGGAAGAATACAAATACTCAAGTAAGCCCTAAGAATAACTCACCACAAAAAGATAAGCAATCTGCAGAAACCAACATGGAGGACATGGAAGAAATGTTATACATGTCAGACAAGGAACTCAGAATCTACTTGTTAAAAGCATTAAAAGAGGCAGGGGAAGATGGGGAAAAAAGGAAAGCAAGAGGTCAGAAACTTTCAATGAGCTAAGAGAAGTAGAAATATATAAAAAAGAATGCAGCAAAATGAAAAATATCATTCACGAACAGAAGAATGAGATTGAAACCCTAAATAAGAAGCTGAATAATATATAGTTTCTAAGAGGAGCAATAGAAGAGCTAAAAAAAATGCAGGGAAAAGCCAGGAAAGCAAATTAGAGGAAATAGAGGAATGAATTAGCACATTAGAGGATACAGAAGTAGAGAGGATGAAGAAAGAAAAAGAGAAAAACAAAGTAAGAAGACAGAAGAAAAAATCTGAGATCTGTCCGATACCCTATGAAAACAAATATTAGTAATTGGAATATCAGAAGGAGAAAAGAAAGACATAGGATCTCAAAGGCTTTTCAATGGAGGAAAATTTCCCAAATCTGAAGAAAGAAATGAAAATGGACATACAGGAAGCAAAAAGGACACCAAAGTACTTTAATGAAAGAAAAAACACAGCAAGACACATAATAGTAAAGCTTTCAAGAGCCAAAGATAGAGAAAAATATATGAGAATAACAAGAGAAAGGAAACAGATAACCTACAAAGGAAATCCATTAGACTGACTTCAGATTTCTCAGAAGAGACTCTCCAAGCAAGGAGAGAATGGGAACACATCTTCAAAACACTCCAAGATAGAGTGCCAGTCAAGAATACTCTACCCAGCAAAACTGTCCTTTCTTTATGAAGGAAAAATTAGAACCTTCTCAGACAAACAAAACCTCCAGAAATTTGCTACTACCACCCCCCACTCCAAGAAATCCTGCAAGAAGCCCTAAAACCAAAACCTGCAGAAGAATAAAGAATGAATAATTAAAAAAAAAAAACAAGAAGAAAAAGAAACTAAAACACAACCCCAAATGACCACCAGGAACTCAACGTTAGAACCTTAAACATCAATAATTACTCTAAATGTCAATGGGCTAAACTCATCAGTCAAAAGACACAGAGCTGCAGACTGGATTAAAAGACAGAACGCAGCATTCTGCTACCTTCAAGAAACAAATCTGATCCCAAAAGATAAGCATAGAGACATAACAATTATCAACATATACTCACCAGATGAGGTGCACCAAGATTTATAAGACAGCTACTAAAAGAACTGAAAACAAATATTGGTGAAAATACATATGCAGTAGGAGACTATAACACCCCACTCTCAACAAAGGACAGATCAAAAAAAAAAAAAAAGCTACACAAGGACACAAAAACCTTAAAACAAGACTTAGACAAAATGGACCTAATATATATATCTACGAGTTAGGTTCATAACAATATAGGTCCATATCAAAAAGCAAGAAAATAACGAAAGAAATAACCTTATCTCCCAACTAAAAAAAATAGAAAAAGAGCAACAAAAAAATCCAAAACCCAGAAGAAGACAAGAAATAATAAAAATAAAAGAAGAAATAAATAACCTAGAAACCAAAAAGACTATTCAGAAGATCAACAAAACAGAAAATTGGTTTTTTGAAAATGTAAATAAAATTGATACCCCCCTTGCAAAGCTCACAAAGGAAAGAAGAGAGAAAATTCAAATAAACAGTATCACAAATGAGAGGAGAAATTATAACAGACACAAAAGAAATTCAAAACATAATAAGAGATTATTATGAACAACTATATGGAAATAAATACAACCTGGAGGAGATGGACAGATTTCTAGAAAGATACAACTACCCGACAGCAATCCAGGCCCCAGGTGGGGCCGGGGGACAACCAGCAGCCCAGCCACCAGAGAGGGACCTAGAGCCGGACACTGAGGCTCAGCAACAAAGGGATCCCCAGGTGAGTGGGCGGGACCCAGAGACTGTGCTGAAAAGGTCCCAGCCAGCCCCGACAGCACAGACAGCGATCCAGGCCCCAGGTTGGGGCAGGGTGCAGCCAGCAGCCCAGCTGCCAGAGAGGGACCTGGAGCTTTGTGGCCCTGGCGCAGAAAAAACAATCCAACCGGACTCTAAATTAAAAAGAACAACAACAAAAGACACCTAAACTCCTCCTCCATAAAGAACCACAGAAGAAGCCCTACAACATCTACTAATCATAACTCCTCTTAGAGAAACACAGAATTGAGGTGTTGTCCAATAAGTCTATAAGGCATAAATTATAAGAAGACAGTGTACCATAGCAACCACATATACTAATCACACACCCAAATCTGCCAAAGGAAAGAAAAAAATTACTTACCTCAGCTACACAGACACAAAGACGGAATCAACTACAAACTACCAGACTCCAGTCATCGTGCCAGCCAATACTAGAGCCATAGTCACGCAATATGTGGAAGAAGTGCGAAAGCAAAGCACAGGATAGAGGAAAAAGGCAAACACCCCAGCAAGCCCAACAGAAATCAATACACCACCGAAGGAAAGATACTCTAGAAACCAAAAAATACAACATTGAAGAAATGCGCCACCTCCCAGACAAGGAACTGAACCTATGCATGTTACAAGCATTCAAAGAGCTAAGGGAAGAATTAGAAAAACATAAAGAAAAAGAAGTGAGCATGGCAGAGAAACTGAATAAATTGGAAGAAGAAATGCAAAACATCGAGAAAGAAAACATCAACAAAAACAAAATAATTGAAGAATTGAAGAATAAAATTGAATACTTGAGCAAGATCTAGAAAGAAACCCAAGCTCTAAAGGGAACAACAGAAGAGAGTTCAAAAATGCAGGGAAAAATTACGAAAGCAGATTGGATGAAATTGAAGAATGAGTAAGTACCCTGGAGGACACCAAAATTGAGAGGAAAAAGAAAGACAAAAAGGAGGAAAGAGAAAGAGAGACATAAGATAAGAAAATTGAAGAAAAAGTCAGAGATCTGTCTGATTCCTCAAAGAGAGGAAACATAAGAGTTATGGGTGTCCCTGAAAGAGAAGAGAAGCATATTGGTACTGAAAGCCTATTTAAAGAAATAATGGAAGAAAACTTCCCAATCCTGAAGAAAGAAATGAAATTTGACATCCAGGAAGCCAAAAGAACACCAAACTACATAAACGAAAGAAAAACCACAGCAAGACACATGATTGTAAAACTCCCAAGAGTCCAGGATAAGGAAAAAATAATGAGATTGGCTAGATAAAAGAAACAGATAACATACAAAGGAAAACCTATTAGGCTGACCTCAGACTTCTCTGAAGAGACACTACAAGCAAGGAGAGCATGGAGTCATATCTTAAAAAAACTCCAAGATAAAAAATGCCAGCCAAGATTACTCTATCCTGCGGAGCTTTCTTTCCTCTATGAAGGAAGAATAAAAACCTTCACAGACAAGCAAAGCCTCCAGAAATATGCTACCACTAAACCACCACTCCAAGAAATCTTGCAAGAAGCCCTCAGATTAAAACCAACAGAAGAATAAACAGTCCAAAACAAGGAGCTAGCCAGAACCTCAAAATGACAACCAAAAAACCTACTTCAGAATCTCAAGTATCAGAAAAAAAAAAAAAAAAAG